>JAUMHE010000016.1:445821-466198 GCA_032359235.1 Enteromius mattozi
CCTCTCCAGTATTTTGAATTTGGACTGCAATACCTAGTTCAACCACAAGATGTCAATTCTACATACGGTTCCTTTAAATATTTCACTTGTAGTTGAAACTTCTTTTGTAAAAACAGTCACACACAAACACAAAAAGTTATTTCCAATTTAAAATGTAGAAGTGCTATCACAAACACGACCCAGCTATTCTGTAATATATGCTGTGGCTTTTTTGTACCTGCCGGCACTGGCTGAACACAGGTCCTTTGAAGCATTAACCTGAAATCCCAACAATCTCCTCTTTCCTCAACCGACCAGTTGCACTACCCTCTTTCCCGTGAAAAATGGATTGTTCCATTCTCCCAGGTGTGATTGCATAATGCTACTGCATAGCGCCATTCTGCACCCTCCACAGAGAATGAGGTCATATATGGAGAAACATGCTGGAGTTGGAAAACTCTTACTGATCACATACATGGACAGCTATTTTCAGCTTGCACTTCATAACTGCTGTCAGCTAAACAAAACATACACATAACATGTTGCTTTGGCCCCCAATGCACATTCTAAAAACTAGTAAACAATACTCAAAGTGTTGTTGAATTTCTTTGTTATTTCTTTTTTTTGTTTTTTTGCTGTTTGCTGTTATATTATATATGTATGTATGCATTTATGTATACATATGTATTTATTTATTTCAGTCAAACCAACAAGCACTCAAGGTGCTGCTCTAATAGGTTAATCTACACTAAAAAATAAATGAATAAAATGTTTAGTCCCTCTTTTCCTTTTCCCACCATGCAATAGATTGGGAATTATTACTATGATTGTGATGTTTAGACATTTTATATGCAGAGTTCATAATTTTGTCATATTCAACTACTCTGAAGGGTCTGAAATTAATAGGAGCGTAGGGCAAGAATGGCATCAAAATGACCAAAAATGTCCCCCAGAGGTGTAAAATAATAATAATAATAATAATAATAACTGTGGCATTACATTTAGATGTGCTCAAGCATTTTTGCAACATTATAGTCAATCTTTGGAACTGCAGACATGACCTGCATAAAATTATAAACAAAAAAAAATAGTAATAAACATATTGTGGCCAGATAAACTTGATGAACTGCAAGTTCTCTTATCATAAACAACAAATACAGAAACAATGAGAGATTTGTGTCATAGTACATCTTCAGTGATTCTGGGAGTTTTTAAATATTTGACATAACAAGTATTTGGGTCGCTCTTACAAAGGTAAATCAGTTGTACAGTAGGTGGCAAATATTGGCCCTTTACAGTTTGTTTTTTTTTTTTTTGTTTTTTTTTTGTTTTTGCTTTTTACTTTACACATGATTTCTGAAACCTGACACTCAAACACCAGAACCACACACCAAATCTGCAAAACCATACACTAATTATCAGTCTTTGACTCAGTTTTCAGTTTCATAAAACACTTTTTTTTTTTCAAAACACAACACACAGTTAACACACAAAAGTCTAACAGGATTAAAATTATTATGGCAATAATATTATAGCAAAGGTATTTGCAAATGTTTGCTTTTGAGGTGTGTTTGTGATATTTTAAATGCAGTGCTGCATTTTGCGACAGATGTGAGGCATTTTGTGCTTGCAATTTTTGGATTTGTGTGTAAATGTTGGAGAAAAACTAAACAAAACAAGATTTTTAAAAATGTGTGAGAAAATGGAAGTATTAAGTCATATGGAAACACCTTGGAAATGTGTAATGTAATGAGATTTTAAAATGATGTTGTGAAATTGTTTGTATGATTTAATAAAGTTGTGAAAATTCAAAAAATAAATTCTCTTTCTCTCTCATTCTCTCTCTCTTTCTCTCTGGAGTCTCACAAGTGTTCATGTAATGAGTATTTTCTCATGTTGTTGTCAATAGTTTAAGCCAACAAGCACTTTGCTCTCCATCAAGGAGTCTCTTGACAAAGGCCACTGAAATTCTACTTGAGTACACTTGCATTTTACAGTCCCAGAAACAGGGCAAGCTCACGCTGGATCTCAGCTCAGGAATGTGTGAGAAAATGTTCCTCGAGGTGCACTCAAAGGAACTCCTCCAATTGCTCTTTTCTTGCTCCGTACCTCCTCCATGCCCTTTACCAGCAAAGCGTTAGCAGGCATCTGCCGCATCCTTAATTCCTTTTGTCCCCACCTTAACTTAGACCAAGCCCGCGTCTGAGTAAATCAGCTAACTGAAAGCGACAAGAGATACTGAAGACTCCAACTGAGCCACAACGGGCTGCTTCAAGCTATTCGTTACAGGAAGTGACACAGAATGCTATCGGAAGCCTCTCACATTCGGTGGCTTGGGGACTCAGGAGCGCTCCAGAGGAACAGCGATGGAGCAAGCTGCTGAATATATTCAAGGCAATGCGCTCCTAAAAGCTTCTTGAACCGAAAGCCCTATCTCTCCTGAGGTTTCCCGCCAGTTTAGGCCCACGGTGACAGATGACCATCATGTGCGTCAGCGAGGGTTCGGAGGCAGCGCTCCAGGCGCCGGGTCAGAGCGGTGAGTCAGAGCATGATGATATGTTATAAAGGTGTAATAAATTGGCCAAAGGGACCTGGCCTTGTGAGTCAGTGTAAAATGCTACAGTCCACTAGTATTAATGTCGGAAACGCTATTATTTGTTTATGAAGGGGGCTGACTGGACAGGTACACACTGTGAAACGCTTGTTGTATCAGTTGGAGAGGCGTTACACTCTTTGTGACAGAGTGCCCAGTCTGTGTTATGAAAAATAGATGAAAATCTTCTGCCACAAGTGTTATTTCTGGAAGCAAACCACTTTTGTGAACCTGAGGAGCTTTTCGTAAAATTATCACAGCAGACAGCTATTCAGCGAGAGGCCATGCTGTCTCTCCTCCTGTGAAATCTCCTTCCCAGCATTCTGCAGCCGCACTTGACTGTGACCAACTCTCAATTCATGGCTACTGAAAACACTGTAAATGAGCTTTCAACAGGTTCGTGAACTTTATATGGGTGAATTCTTTATATGGGTGAAAAAATAAATAAAAATGATGGGTACACTCAACCCCACCATCAAAAGAAAAATAATAATTATACAATCATTAATTATGTTTTAAATTATTAAGGCATTTTTGCATTAATTGATGTAATATATTTAAACAATTAAGTCGCTATAAATGTAAATTATGTTATTGTATTAAATCTCTCATTAGAGAACATAACAATCATAAAATGATTTATATAGTATTATAGCATTTATTCATATTTCAAATTTGCTTTTATGTTTAGATTTTCTTATTTTAATTTGTTGGCATTAAAGCATTTTTAGTGATTTAAAATGTGTTAATTTCTTTTAGTAGTTATTTTAAATAATACATATTTTAAATAATATATCAAATATTAAAACTTCTACCATCATTAATTAATTTAATTTTATTTATTTATTTATTTATTTATTTATTTATTTATTTATTTATTATTCAGATGGATAAATAGATAGATATATTTTTATTAAATGTTATTAAATTATTATTATTATTATTATTATTATTATTATTACTATTACAATGTTTCCTTTAATATTTATTTTAGTTTAGTTATTTAACACAAACATTTTTTTTTTTACTTACTCCTTTACTTATTCCTTTACTACTTTACTTTACTTCATTCATCCATTCATTCACTCATTTATTTATTTATTATTATTATTATTATTATTATTATTTATTATTATTATTATTTAAACAATGACAATACTGTTCACAATATTCTCACTAAGCAAAGAATATGTATTTATGTATGTATTCCAGGTTACACTTGATCTCATGCCCAGAACAAATAGACAAGGATAAGAATACATATGATTCATCCATATACAGACTATATATCCTTTTAAAGCTAATGTATCTCTCTCTTTACCAATGCACTACTTTAATGAAACATAAGTATACAGTATCATATGTCAGTTGCCAGACTGCTTTTAAACGCTGAGAAATCCTGGACAGAGTTCAGCTCAAGTTCATCTTCTGACAGTGCTCAAACAATGCCACGTCCTTCATAATTTATATCATCTTTCAATAAGAGGGTGAAACCATGCCCTTGAAATGTTTTAGTTGAATCTCTCTGTGCATCGTTCAGCATAACAGCCTGATTGCTGCTGATGACCCGACACATCACAAATGAGACTGAGACAAAACACTTGGATTGTGACCATAAAATCAATGCCAGAGCTGTGGTCTTGGGAAATGTACAAGCCCACGCTTTTGTTTGTCTGTTATCTATCCATGTTCCAGTATCATGAGCCCAAAGATGTATATATAAACAATAAACGTAAGGTAATACGGAGTAATTATATTATATAGTCCTATTGGATTGTGTCTTAATAAAAGTAGATTAAATTGAGATTTGTGTAGTTCATGGTAAATTACTTTGAGCACAGTGAAATTGAAAATAATAATGCTGTACTCAGTCAAGAGTAAAATTTTATTACTCAGAGGATCCTCTTTAGAGCTCGTTTCAATTATGTGTCATTTAGGTATTAACTATGTCTCAGATGTTTCTCCTGCAGATGAAATAAAAATAGACACAAGTGAGATAAGACATACCTCACCTAACACAATTTTCCTTATCAGGTTTATTTAATTAATTAAGGGATGATTAGACATTTTGGTAACACTTTATGGTCTCATAATACAGAGTAATTAGCTAATTAGGCACCTAGTAGTAGCCATTGTACTTACATGAAATAAAATGTACTTATCATGTAACTAAGTTATAGAACATAAATGTACTTATCATGTAACTAAGTAATAGTTACAGTTAGTAATAATGTAGATGTAACAGACAGCTACTGTTACACATGTTACACACCGAATCTGTTACACAGATACTTACACTTAAGTATAATCTTCATACACTTTATTTTAAGTAGCTTATGCCTGTGTAATATCCTGTAATTTTAATGTAATTAGAAAGGTATTACATGTATTTAAGCTGTGTAGTAAAGGGTTAAATCAAACTAAGGTGTTCAGTATAGATGCACATCAAGTACACTCAAGTACAATCTTCATACACTTTATTTTAATTAGCTTATGCTTGTGAATTTATAATTATGTTGTATAAAGTCTGTAACACGTGACAATATTTTTGGTTACATAAGTAGCTGTGTAACAGACTCGGTCTGTAACATATGTGTAACAGCAGCAGCCTGCTACATCTACATAATTACAAATTGTTCCATGACAGTTACTGTACATGGTAAGTACATTTTGTTTTATGTAAGTACAACAGCTACTAAGTGTTTACAATGTAATTACTCTGTATTATGGACACCTTAAAATGAGGTGTTATCAACATTTTTAATGGACTGATTGATTGATTATTTATTCATTCATTTGTTTTTGTTTTTTTACCAGATGCATCATATGTTTTAGTGGCATCAGGTCTGTTCAGAATAAGTCATGTTATTGAATAGGCCTGCATAATGCTCTATGAAGCCACAATATATAACATCCCGTGGCAGCCAGCTGATGGCAGCGCTGACAACACGAGCTCACTGCAGGAACAAATTTACAAAATCCTCTCGCAGCCTACCTATGTGATACCGAACAACTCTCTACTGCATATCAGCATCTCGTGGGATCAAGGCTGCTTCAAGGACTGCCTTTCTTTATATTTTCCATTTATTTCATTATTTTTTTATTATTTACTTTGTAAAATGTCATCACATTTCATTATCTACATTATCTATCTGGTTTGCTTCAAGCACAGTATTTGGTATATTCTGGCCTGCTCTGTCTTGCTTTTGACAGTCATGGGCAAAGTAAATGAAGCCCTAATGGATGTCAAGTTGAGCTGTAATACAAATATTCAAAATGTCACTGACAGCTGTCTGTTCAGTGTATTTCTGAATGTACTCAAGGGGCTGAGCAGAATTTGACTTTGATTCATTCACTCTACAGTTGGATGGTGTGGTTTTCCTTGATTTAACCAAATCAGAGAACCAGTTACTGGAAAACACTGACACACAATGACAGATATTGGTTTAACAATAAACGCTATATGTTCCAGTCTTTCATAGGGAGACGAGTGCATTCATGAGACCCATTAGCCCATTCAAATAGTAGCTGTAATGTTAAAGGCATACACAATAAAAATGAATTACCTTATTAGCATGCATATTACTAGCATATTGGCTGTTTATTACTACTTTATTACTACATGGTCTTTTTTTCATTTTTATATCCCTTAATCCTATCCCACACCTAAACTCAAAATGCCCCTTCAAGTGTGAGCGCTGTGTCTGTCACGTGACTCTGTTCCGCTTTCGAATTGAACTGATGGTAAAACTAAGGACATTATTAACTGTCTTTAAATTTATTTTCGAAAGCTGAACTTATGATTATGGTAAAGGTCGTTCCATTTCCGAGGCATGCTTGTGGGGTCCATCCAGTCAGAAGGAGGGTCTTTGTAGAGAGAGGTGAGGCATAAAGGAAATAATGTACAGTATTAGAAAAACAATGTGTTTTCTGAACATTAAAGCATGTCAATAAATTCTGTTACACCAAATACACAAAATAATGATCTTTAAAATATCATATGACCCCTTTAAATGTAGCTAAAATAAAATGATTGCAACCACTTACCTTAAAAACAAAACAAAAAAAAACAGTAAAACAGTATGGGTTATGAGAAGTTAATATGTTGGTTTTAGGAGTCTTCAATGTATGCAAGGTCAAAAAACACACTATATTTTTTTTATTTTATTTTGTTTTTTACTTAGTGACTCCCAAACGATTCATTCAACTATTACTTTTTCCAAACCCCTCATTTGCCACTAATCTGTGGTGATTTGTCCAATTGGCTAATTTCATTCTTATTTCATAAAGCAGTGTTTGTGATTGCTTTAATTTACTAATTGTTAAAAATCCATAATAGGGACACTTTTAATCAAGAGTTTATTGAGGGCAAAAGTCAGTTACCAGTTAATAGTAAGAATTATTCCCTAAATTCAATGTTACTTGCCAAATAATTGTGAAATTTACTAGAAATTGATTAAATAGAGTGAAAATTGTTTCTACACCGGTGTAGCAGTGGAGTGTTGTCTGTTTTCATCCACTGAAGTCAAGGAGGCAGAAAAAATTAGCCTTCTAAACAATTCATTATAATGGAGTGTGTCCTTTTTTAAGGATGTAAACACTGCCCAGTGGTCATGTTTGGTTTTGGACACCTCATCCGCCCTGCAGAGCAAGCGGAAAAAAACGTCCAGCTGACTCTGCTGGTCTGTTGACCTTGCCATGAGGCATTCACAGTGCCACAGTGATAAGCCTGGTAAAGCTCATGTGCAAATGCATTCGGGCTTCTTTTCCTAAATACACGATTATTTGTAAGAGATTTCTTTATCTATACCCAGATAAGACTGTCATTTTGTGTGTATCATACATGAAGTGTTACTTTGCACTTACTCTAGAGACAAAGATTTTCTTTTTGTGTTTTAATGTCATCACTGCTACCCAGATATATATGGCATGTAAGCCCAAAGCTAAATGTAATAATAGGAAAATAAATGACTTTATAAAAACAATTAATTTTCAACTGAATCCCAAATTTATTGTGCATTACTTTTTCAGTCACACTTAATTTTAAGATCCAACTCTTGCTATTAACAAACCATTAACTTTTCCTCAATATCCTCCTAATTTGGGGCTTATTAACGGTTAGTAAGGTAATTGTTAAGGTTAGGCACTGTGTAGAATTAGGGATGTACAACATAGTCATGCAGAATACTGTATGTGCTGTAAGTACTAATCAACAGCCAATATGTTAATAATATGCATGCTAACAAGCAACTAGTTAATAGTAAGAATTGCTCTCTATACTAAAGTGTTGCCACTTTGTCCTTTATTATCTTTCCTTCATTATAACAAAACAAAGAAGTTTGCACACATAAAAAAAAAGTCTGTACATTTAGCCAAGAATATTAGATAAATTACTGGACTTGTCAGCTCGTGTTGAAAGATGTGCCTTTAAAACCTACGGAGAGAAAGAATCAACCTGAGGCATTACCCTGCAGATGCATTATTTGCATATTAAGCAAACACTGACTCATCTATACATGTGCAAACATTAATTTGCATATTTCAGCTGCTCCAAACGAGCAGAAAAAATAGACTAGTCTCTACAATGATTTATTTTTATAATTACGTTTCAAATCCAATCTGCTTGTTTATTGATCCAGCCATCAATTGGCCTTAAAACGCACCGGATCAAGAGAGAAAATAACGCTAACCATAATTGCAGGATGCACGGAACATAAAACGTTATATCCTTTCATGCAAATCTTCCCTTATCTATAGAGACACGAGGTAGCCATAACCGATTATCGCCACTATGCACAGCTGCCTTCTCATACACGCATAGCCATGCATTAGACAACCCCTTTTATTTATTTAATTCAAATCGTAATCTAGTAAGTGAAACAGTCTGTGATGAATGCCATGGTCTCAGGACTGTAGCGGAGACTCAAGTAATTTGTAAATTGCGCTAATCAAACAGATTGCAGCCTGCGGGTCCCTCGCAGTGCCCGCGTACTCCCTTGAGTTCATTACAGTAATGAGAGGTGGAGCGACACGGATATGCCGAGGACACTGGCTGTGATATACCGCCCACAGCATCCCCCCACACACCCCGATCCATCATCGGATTCTCATTTACCTCCACACTTCCAACTGAGACCTGTAATGGAGTGGGCTTCAAGCAGAGCCTGGCCTTTTCCGCTGATCCGGGAACAGCGTCTCTGTGCTGTAATAGTTAGCGGAGTGATTAGAGAGGGAGGAGGCGAAGAGGTCTCGGATCAGAGGGGCTGAAGGTGAGGCGAGGGTGGCCATATGGAAGTTCGCGTCGCCCGTCTGTCACCTCCCACCTTCCAGGCACTTCCAGGTGAGCAGGGACTACATCTTCATTATCTACGAATGGAAACTCGCTGGCAAGCTTCTCTACTTAGAGCTGAAATGGTAGGAGGGGGGCGTAACAAATAGGGTTGGCCCATTGGTGAGGTTTACGCACTTTTGATTTCGGAATGCGCTAAACGCTCATTACAGGATCCTATGCATTTTGCAGCACTGCCTTATTTCCCATCTGCGGCTTTCATTTCTTTCAGCAGCTGAGAGTCGGAAAATGGCATGGTGTCATAAAGGGGAAGCTGAGGAGGCAGTCAGCTGTGATAACTGATGTATTGACACAAGGCTTTCTCCACACACACACACAAACACACTGATACCCAAGCATGTTTAACTGCGGTGTAGGGGAAAATAGCTTTGTGGTTTGGCCGGAAAGCAACTAATAGCTTATTGTCAGCATTCCCATCTAAGTGTTCATAATTTTCTCTCTGTTTTTGCCCAAGCTAAATATAGTGAAGCACTAAATCTATAGGATGCGGTGAATAGAAACTCTTGAGCAGGAGCCAAATTAATCTCAAGGGTATTTTTGTGAGTGTTTGGTGTCACCTTGTGGTCAATAGAAGTAGCATTTAAAGACTCGGGATGCAGATCAGAGACAATGGATTAATCCTTGGAGGAAGCAGTCCTTTTGAAGAAAATTAAAAATGTTACATATAAAGGTGGTTGTGGTTTTGTTAAGTGGGTCGCCTTTAACAGCAGGCTTTTCTTGTCAAACAAATATGTTCCTAGCACTAACCAGGTGAGATCCAACAAGATTCAGTTTGGCTGTCCACGCTGAAATCCAAAAATGGCTAAGTACAATGTCAAGGCACTTTAGTCAGAACGAGATGGTGACGTATGATTTCTACATAAAATTCAGCAAGATTTTATTGGTAACCCTTTAGAATACTATTAATGAATAGCTAGTAACATTCTAAGAGCTGGTATTAACTAACAAGAAACTATTAATAAGTTCTTTGGTTTTAATTAGTGAGTAATAACACAGTTATAGTCTGTAGTTCACTATTTACTAATCAATAACCACTATTTGTTCATGCTTCCCAGAGGACTGCTAAGAACTACTATATATAAGTTCATAATTCATTCATTCATAATACATCATTCTAAAATTAAAATGAATCCTCAAGTATTACCAAATTCTTTAGAAGGAATTACTAATTATTTGTATCTGTATTCTATAAAGTGAAAATCATGGCAACCCACTTTCATTGTAATCTTTTGAGATTTTGTATATTAATTTGTTCTGATGGATTTGTTAACACTTAAACCATTTCTGTATAATATTCATAATATTCACTTTAGAATACCGTTTCAAATATTTAGTAACTTCTGAAGGATTTGGTAATACTTGAATCATTGCTATGTAAAAACCTAGTCATTACAATGGAGTTATCGTGATTTTCACTTTATCCAAATAATTAGAAGTCCTTCTGAATAACTTGATATTGATCTTCACTTTAGATTTAATCATATGCATGTGTTCCTTGCATTAATTTAAATGCAAGATTAAACATTAGGTACATATACAAGGCAAAAAAAAAAAGAAAGAATATTTTTGTCTTGTTTCTAGTCAAAATACATACAAATTCTTAAAAGTGGGACACAAATTTGTGCATTTTGCTTAAAAACAAGTTGTTGTTTTTTTTTTGTTTTGTTTTGGTTTGCACAGTGTATTTGGACACAAGCACACATTTTATTTTAGTTGTTTACCAAAACTTAAGTTACAGTTATAAAATTGAATATATGCATAAAGTGCACACTCTCAGCTTTAATTTAAGCCTTTTCACTTCCAGTAGCACTATTTCTTATTGGTGTTTCCTATTTATGTAACAGAAGACAGAAGAAGGCGGATGAATTCTGCAGTGTATAGGAATATACTGTCTGTCCATTCAACCAAATGCAGAAGTTAATTAGACTGCACTTCACAGTACAGATGGACAATGGCCCAAAACATACTGCAGAAACAATCCAGGAATGTTCAGCAATGGCCTGATCTCAAATGCTTTTTAGATGAAACTAAATGCAGAAAGACCCAAAAACAAACAACTGAAGACAGCTGCATAAAAGGCCTGGCAAAGCATCACATGAGCTTCAGACTTTGATTTTTATTTGATCTTGTCAATTAATTCTATTCTAATGGAATACTGACCCAGAATTATGAAACTGTGCCAGTGTTCAAATATATACAGACCTAACTGTATATATAGTAATTCTTAGCTGTCCTCAGAGAGGTATAGGAAAAAAAAAAAAGTAACTGATTAGAGAATAGCAAACTACCTCATTCAACTGAACGCTATTACTAATTAATTAATAACAGTTTATTATAATTATTATTAGTTAGTAGTAGCTAGAATGTTAGAAATGTTAGTACAGATGCATACATTGCATACATTACTTTCTCACTGATGCTCCCAACTTGGAAACTCTAGGCCTAAAGAAAGTTCAGAGTATGCCAAACCGTAATTACCACTCAATGGTGGCATTCATGTGCATTTAACTCATAAATACAATATATCCAACGTGACTTGATGCAAAAATGTTATCACGATTTTGGAAAACAGTTGTGACTGGCTAGAAATGTTTCTAGATTTCATGCATTGTACTATGATAGTTAAGCAGCAGGTTACGTCATTACCGTCGCCACACTGCGTTTTGTATTTTCATGACTTCTGTGATGCTTATTCAGACAGCATGCTTTTTATGGTCCTCCCTGTGGAGCCTGAGGCATTTGTCATATAATATCTGTGAGCCCAAAGATGCTTTTGTACACTGTGAATTTTTAAAGGCTCAGTTTAAAGGTGTGTTATAAATGAAAAGTGCTCCTAAATGCCTGTTGAGGTAGTAATCTCTATTGAAATAGAGTGGAGGCTTGGACCCAGAAACCGTATTCAACACACTGTGGCTTTACAAGCAGACAGTCTCACTCGTTGTAGTGCTGTCATTAGAAGCACTGCCAGCTTCCCCTGAAATCCCTGCAAAGTGGACCGCATATACATTAGCGAGATTTCAAACTATGTTCAGTTTAAAAGGCACAGTGAATGGCATTGGGAATAAGGCAACATTAAATTCATCACGTTACAGGAACCGGAGAGGGAAATTTACCCAAGCAGTCATTGAACATCACCACAGTGCTAAATAAAGTTTGACTTAACACACTTAACAAGTAAAGATACTTAGTCCTTGGTATGATTTTGATGTGGTTGTTTGCAAGTATAAAGTGCAAATATCTTTCACACTTCACGCTGTCTGGGTCATGATTCCAGTGTTTTGAGGATAAGCAAGGGGATGAACAAAAAGCATTCTGTAAAACTAAAATCCCCTCGGTTCCCAACAACTATGTCTCTTACAAACTATAATTAATGGTGAATGGCCAATAAACCACAATGTTTACCTCAGTTTTTCTGTCTTCAAAAATGGCCAAGAGGTCATACTTACAAAAGAAGAGAACAGACAAGAGAGTTAGCAGTTTCCTCTATGAAGGAATATTGAATATTGTAGTATAAGTATATGATTCAATAATAGATTTAAAAACTGTAGCCTATAAGAAAGCTTACGATAAAAGTTTCTCTTTTATTGGCTGCAAGGTTGTCACTGATGTCATTTCCAGTCAAAACATATTTCACATTGCCGGACTCTGACAGGCTTTTCACACTGTGCTTCACCCCAGGTTATTGTTGTTCTAAACACCGCCTTTAAAGGTAAAGACACCTGTAACACCTGTAGTAGCTCATTCAAAAAGAGACAGTAAAGTCATGGATACAGAATAACTCACTGCTGTTGTTTGGAGGGAACCTGTACATTCTCTTAACTTTCTTCTATTAGAATAGATTATGAAAGTGAACTAGTCCTTTAAGCTGAACCAAAAGTTTCACAGACTCGGAAGGTTGTTGAAGGCCAAACTAAGATGTTGTCCCAGGAATACGTCCTACTTGGCAAATTCACAGTCACCAATATAGAACATTTATATGTGATACTCACATCTCCAAATTACATACTGTATTTTGAGATCCTGCTTGTCTCTCATTTCTTATTCATAAACCTCTTCTTTGCTGATTTCCCTACAGTCTCTCTCCTGCTCGCTGTCTGTGTGTGCATTTAGGATTTGCTGCAACAAGAAGTCGCACAAGTCACATGCCAGCTCAGGGGACCACGGCCATCGGCTTTCTTCCGACCCTTATTTCATTATTCCACTCTCGTCCACTACTAAAGGCCATGACAGAATGAGCCCATCATAGATATTACACATGTCACTCCTCCCATACAAGACACAAAGCATTTTGGATTTCTTTGTAAGTGAGGCCAGTAATAACAGTAATGTGGCATTGTAAGTGGATGAAAACGAAAAAACACAAACACTAAAAAGAAAGGATCGATGAAACAACAAGCCCATCAAACCTTTACAGTAAACTCTAGAAAAGTGAAATGCTTTCAGATAGACTGCAACAGAGATCGTAAATTCAGATCCGATGAATAGAAACATCAATTTTAGCCACTCTATTAATCTGAAAGTGCATGTTTATAGCTTTTTTTATTGTAGGATGGCTGTGCTTGCCAAAAAAGAAGGAAAAGGGATCTCTTTTTAACAATTTTTATTTGCATTTTATTTTCATTTTAGCCCGTCTCACATTTATATGGCAAGTCACGGTAAGTGAATTACTGTGTTTGTGAACAAATCTATGTTTATAATGGGCACTGGGAGTAAATCACTCCCTATTGTTTTTCCTTTTCTTTCTTTCCTTCTTTCTTTATGTTGGATGTTCTGCTTTGATGGCAGCCAAGAGAGCTGATTTGGTCTTTCATTGCCGGGCTGACAGTTTTGAGGAAACTGAATTCCAAAGACAAAAACACACAAAAAAACACATTATGTGCTGGTGTATTAAGAGATTGCAGGGGACTGAGTCCTCGTGCTTAAATCGCCTCTGGTGCTTCCTGAACAAGGAAAACAATTTGGCCGCAAAATTTGCGTGCTTTCATCAATTAGCAAAACACATTTTGAAGGCACGAAGACAGAAAAGGATTAGCCTCAGCACAGTTTAGATGAACAGATGAATTTGGCTCAAAGCTCCTACCGTATAATTGAGGACAAATTATATCAAGACAAGTAGACAAGCACTTGAATGGCTTTGACTAATGAGGATTCATCAGTGACCTGAAATGTGGCGTGCATGGTTCTTTAATATTACTACTCTGAAATGCTTGATTCTGATTGGTCACCGTTGTCTGATTTTTTTTAAATATAAAGAGTAAAATATTGCCTTGTAAAATCACTATGATAATCGAGATGCATTAACACTAGAAAGATATGTGCATATTTCACAGCTGTATCACTTCCCACTCAAAATGGAAAAGTGATAAACTGGTAAGACACAAAGAACAAAAGAAGGATGGAAGGAAGAATTCTAACCTCCAATTAATAACAAAAATTTGAAAATAAACTTGTATTTACTTTTTTGTTGTTGTTGTTTTTATAGCATGTCATATGTGGCCAAATATACCAACCTAGGCTCACTGGAAATATGTGCCTCTTCATACATTTCTGCAAAACTGAAACCGTACCTATACTTACGAATCGCTGCAATTTAAAGTTGAAATGAACACTAGAGGAAGTAAAACTCCCATAACTTTTAAACTGTGGCGAAACATGCAGTAAGGTACATAATTAAGGGGTTGCAGAAATGTATGTAGAGGCACGTATTTCCAATGAGCCTGGGTTAAAATATACTGTACTCTCAGCTGTGTACAGATCATAACAGAAAATAATCAGTCTATAAATAAGTAATATTATCTCATGCCCTTCTATATTGTTGAGTCTTGACTAGCCCTTTCTCTTTTCCCTCCTTCTGTGAAGCGTGGCATGGACATAACCTCAATCATAAATTATATATGTGTGTTCAGTTGACAGTGAAACATGCAATAACCAAACATGACAGCTTTATGAAGCATTTATGCATGGCATGGCATGGCATAACAGCAAACTTTATGGTTCTTGACATTACTGCCATGGTACATGATCTACTCTTTGTTTTCAAAGGCTACATCATAACTCTGTTTCTGACTCCAACATGATATTTACTACCCAACTATACTTTCAGATTAATAAGGAAATACATGTATAATTGATCAACTTTCAACTAAATATATAACTATACGTTAACTTTTGCAAAAGGTTCAACAAAGGTGGGTCTCATAACAAACAAAGCAAAAATGCTTCATGGCTGACATATTAAGCACCTTCTCAATTTCAATAAATTGCTCCTTAAGTGCGTAAATAAATATATAAAGCATCCTGTCTAGACAATTATTTTCCATTATCATAATTTAGTTCAATAAATACAACCATTAAGTACTTATGATTGCACTGCAGATCTTAAACTAAGGGTTGTCAACCTTTTACCAGCCAAAGAGCACATTTTTTCAGCAAAATATTTACAGTCTCTTGAGGATTTACGGTTTTCACCACTTTAGCTGTCTTGGGTATTTGTGGTGCATCCAAAAAAGGAATACCAATATAATCCAGCATTTCTTACAATGTCTATATGAAAAGAGTGTATTAAGCATGTGGAATGAACACAGTTTCTAACATGTGACATGCTAAAAGCTTCCAAAAATAGACATCATCCAATTATTTGTTACAATAGACTCATGGTGCAATATGGTTCATTAAGTGCCTCAGCTTCATTATCTGTCTTAATGCAGGTGCATGGTGACTCATGGGTCCAGTTTTCTTAATTGACATCCAGGGCTGCCCAGCTCAGGTCACAGAGTTTGTTGAGGTTCGACTTGAATATAAACACTCAGTGTGAATGAAATGATTGGAGAGAAAAACAATCCATATCTTCCCTCCATCAAGGCTGAGGAGGTCATCAGACTCAATGAGATTAAGACGCCAGAAGCTGTTAGGTGTTTAGACACAACAGAGGAACAGACTACGTGGGAGATACGTAGCATCAGCATAAGAATTTAATTATCTATTTAAAGAGCTTTCATCTTTGACATACTGTGTGCAAACCTAAATAATTTAAGACAGGTGTTAGGAGAATAAGTGCTTTCTTGAAGCATTACACATATTGATATTCACAGGAAAAATCACAGTCATGCTTTGGGTCCCTCGCCTATACAGTAAAACCAATATCCCCTCTGGACAATAAAGCAGCTGTAAATTTTCAAAGAGCAGTTTGTCTTCGCCACAGTTTCTTGTAATTTCTAGAAGTCTTACCCTGAAACAAACACTCATTTTAAATCAGAGAATTTGCCTGCAATGAAAGAAAGAAAGAAGAAAGAAAGATTCTGCATATTCAGGTAAAGTTCGAAACGTGTGTGTTCTATCTCCTTCAATTTATGTAGATTATAGTAATGTGATATTGAAATGTTCAAAATGCTCACTCTGAAAAGCCTTTTTTCCTTTTTGTAAGGGCTTGTTGTGTGTGATGGCTTTTCGTGTAACTGTACTTGATGGTGTGCCATCTGAAAGCAAAGTCTGAATTCAATTGCATATATTTTGGAAAGAGGTCTGAGGATTGCATGGCATAGATTGTGGTTTATAGTTTTCAGTGAATGTGTCTTTGGGCTGTTGGAAAGAAAAGACTCTTTTTTAAACATGCTGTGAAATATTGTGGTGTTTTGAGCAGAAAAGGCCTTATTTTTAACAGAATTTTCAAAATTCATGCTTGAAATGCATTAAAAGGCATCATATTCCATTGTACCATGTCTCTACATTGTGTCACAGACAGACAGACAGACAGACAGATGGACCAGCTAAGAAAAGAAAAGAAAAGAAAAGAAAAACAGCCTTTTATCCTCAACAAACATATAATGTATTTATCTTGATGTCCATGTTTTTGGAGAATATGTTGGGCATGGCTCAGCTGGTGGCCCAGAATGGCTTTGCATAAAGAATGTTAATGCATTTCATATTGAAAAGAGTGGCTGAGATATTAACAGTAAATAGATTACTGCTGTGTGGAGCGTATGAGGAGGGAATGCAGATGGAATTCACCTGCTAAGCACAGCTCATGACACACTGAGCAAAGCACTACCTCCTGCTACTCTCTCTGTGTTCCTTCACTACATTTACAGTGGTTTTCAGATATAATGTGGAATGGTATTATTATTTATTTTATTTTTTTTTTAAATATGTATTAAATATTAGACTGTTTGCAAGGCAGGGCTGTATTGATATACCTTTCTTGCAAGCACTTGTATTTAATTTTAGAAATTGTAATTACATTTTCTTGTAGTGGATGAACTGCTACAGTGCTTTAGATTTATGAATCAATGCTTGGGAATAATCAATGTTTTTAATCTTTAAATGCTACAATGACAGAAAAATCTAAGAGTTCTTTCTATAAGGAACACAAACTAACTGGAAAATGTAAAAAAAAAAAAAAAAAAAAAATCAAAAGTGGGGGAAAGAAAATCTGGTTTCTGTTGTAAATATAATTTGTATACAATACCAGTCTTTTTATGGATATGCAGACAAACTCTTCCATTGTATTTTTGCTTACTTTACATTGTTCTGCCTCAAAGCAACTCAACTAAGAGAAAACTACCATTTCCTGCAAGAAAAGAGAGACAGAGGAGGGAAAACGCTTTATGCAGCAACTTTTATTGAGTCAGAGGGCTGTGTTAGACTTCCCAAGCTTCAAATCATGACCTTTAGTATAGTGGGGGAGATCGTTCAGGCTCAGTAGCGCAACTGACGTTATGTCCCAAAACTTGGCCATCAATCACTTCATCCTTCTGTTTTTAACCTCCTACAACTCCACTCTTGAGGCAGCGCCTGTCCTGAGCTCATGCATATTCATGATGGACATGGGTCATGTGCTCAGGAGGGGCCATCAGTCACTATTAGCACAGCAGGACTCTTAGGAAGTTTTAAAAGATTCAGGCATAGTTCAAAAATTAAACAAGTACTTCCAAAGCTGTGTCTTTTGGCAACACCAGGACATCAGAATGGCTGTAGTCATGTGCACTCACACTGTTCACTATTGTAGGTGGCTTCAGAAATAAATCATCTTTATGTGTGGCTTTGTCATAAGAAATCAAATAAAATAAAAATATTACTACATTAATTCACCTCTTTATATAGCCAGATAATGGCATATCTGATTTTTGCTAATGTTTAATGAGTACGGAATTTATGTATGGGTCATGGGATGATTACGGATTACTGAGCTTTCATTTAATAGTTTGTTTGTTTGTTTGTTTTATTTGATAAAAAATAAACAAACCATAAAACCCCAAAATACCAATTCAAACAGAATAATTAGTACCATTTTCTTTATGTCTTAAACACCATTACCAGTTTTAGAAAAGCAACACTTTTTTTGACTGTTAAAATAAATAAATAAATAAATAAATACATTTCTAAAACGAAATGTTTATCTTGCAAATGCATCAGTGGATGTACTTTCAGTATAACCCTACACAACTTATTTTGAGCAGTCAGCAAAGTGTGACTGCACCAGCCAACAATTTTAAAGTTTGAGGAAGCCGCCTCTCTGTTTCATTAAGTTACTTCTCGTTTAGATGTATTGTTTGATCTCCAACCTTTACCTCTAATCTAAAGCTTTTTTTCTTTTTTGTTAGCAGCCAAGCCGAATAATTTAACTTCAGTTTTCCCCAAATGTCCAGACAGTTTATTATGGCAAAACCATTTGTTGACCCCTTCATTTTCCTCCCTTTCATGACACACAATCATTGCTGCATCATCTGCATATAATAAAAGCTTATTTGAACAGGTCATTTTTAAATCATTAATATATATATATATATAAATTTAAAAAAAAGTAAAAGGACCTAACACACTCCCTTGTGGAACCAATCAACTATTTGACACAATTTTTCCATTTACATGCCATATTACTAAAGCCTATTGCTTTAACTTGTAAAAACAGAATACTATGATTGACTGTATCAAAAGCTTTTTGCAGATCTGCAGTATCATCCCACTTAACTTCCCTTAATCCCTTAATAATTCCTTTCCTTACATAATCTGTTTAATATAAAATTGCTGTCTCAATGGAATGCTTTCTCCTAAAACCAGATTGAAACTCATAAATTATGTTTAAGAAGTCTTCAAAAGTCTTCTGCTCAAAAATAATCTTGTCCATCACTTTTCATAATGCACTCAGAATTTACACCAGCCTCTGATTATCTATCTTTCTTAAAAAAGGGAATAACTCCTGCTTGTTTTACCTCATAGGAACCTTACCTTGACAAATTGAAAGATTTATCACACGAGTAACCATTGGAGTAATAAAGTTGACTGAATCCTTAAGAAACGTCTCTGGAATATTATCTAACACTTCAAGGATTTATTCATTTTTTTTTAACTTTACTCTCTTTTATTTTAGTAAATAAAAAATCCCCCAGCATAATACTGCATTTAGCATAATACTCTTTAACTAATTTATCATTAAATATACTAATTTGAGCTGGAAACTCATTTACCAATTTTTCTGCAACCGTAGTAAAAAATCTTTTAAAATTATTTGCTACCTTTATTCTTTATAAGGTGCAATCTTACTCAAAATGTATAAAAAAGTAAATAAAAAAGTAAATGAATAAATAAAAAATCTTAAACCTCTCAGGCCATATACACATCATCACACTGCAACACCTCAGTCCAGTCAACTTCGCTAAGTTCTTCTATAAAATCTTGTGGACTGTTGCCTTATAGCCTCTCTTCTACATTTCCTATTATATATTCTATACACTGATCACTAATACCAGCATCCAAAACACCACTTCTGCAAATCTTAGAATTATCAGAGACCAATACAATGTCAATAACTGTTTTGGTTTCAGGTGTAATTTTAATAGGATCTACAATAATCAGACACATATGATTCACAAAATAAATTAACATTTTTATACATTTATATGTCATGTTTTTGCATATCCTTATTTAAGTCCCCCATAATTATTATCTCTTGAGCAATATTGACATTGGAAGCACTTAAAATCAAATTAAGTAATATTAGACTGACCAAACACTTGTTATGTTTGGCAACTTTAACTTAAACACTATTGTATTTTGTTGACATTTGGATGACATCATTTCCTCTGATTTTAGGCATTTAGGGGATGTGTAAGGTTTAGGTGTAGAGATATAGGGAAGACTAATTTTTGGGATTAAAATGTTATCTGGGGTCAACAAAATACGTTGATGAACACGCATCAAACTCAGCAAAATCAGGATGTGCATTTAAGTACACCAGTTTAGTAATAATACAATTGCAGTGCATTTTATTAAGCACCTACTGTAACTATAAAAATGTATTTGTAGTATACTTGGCATGAAATAAACATTTCAAATACACATATTTATCTTTCACTATGGTTGTAACAGGTCTGTCTAGTGTTAGTCTTGTGTTTCTTGTCTCCTTGTGTTTATTTAGGTCAGTCCCCACGTGTTTGCCCATATATGGTTTTTCCTGTGTT
>JAUMHE010000016.1:470940-483189 GCA_032359235.1 Enteromius mattozi
TTGATGCATTAAATCTACGTTCTTCATTTACTCCTTTGTTGCTACTCTCGTTGCTACTACAACCACCGCACGTTACAATGGTACTGAACAGGATTATACACTTAAAGGTGAACTGACCACTAAACATTGCTGCACGTGTATTGAACCACTGAAATCATTTACTTAACTGATTTGTTCAAAACTTTAAGTGATGTTGATAAACAAGTTTCGGGAGGAGCGCTGACGCATGATTAGCCGCAGCTGGAACCACTTTCCTAATCAGTCTAATTCCATCTCGTCCAATCAAATCCATAAGCCTTCCCCTTAAATAAGCCCATTTCCTTCCCTTCCACATCTCGTTACGCATCCGTCCTCCACCCCTTCTCCACCTCATTCTCCTTTCGCGTCTTCCTTCCGGAGTTCGAGCCGGACGCCGTTTGCCGACCTCCCGGCTGGCTCCCTGGACAGCACGCCAAATACGCTTAATTGTTTATCATAAGGAAACGCGAACTCGTGAAATAATTCAGGAATGAAACACCACTACTGTGTCAATGCTCAGTGTTCATTTGCAACTTTGTAAATGCAAATTACTCAATATGAACTTCTTATTCATTTGACTATTGCAGTATCACACAGTCATAACCCATAAACAGCACAATCCATCATTGCTAGTTTTAACCTGGCATTTTTGAAATCGTTTGATTTGTATTACTGACTGTAAGTGAACATTTTAAAGTTTGTGGTGCAACAGTATACAGTTGCATAACTTAAAAGATTTATGCATGGATATTCCATTGTTGTCCCAGATCTGATCTACACTTTGCATTCTTATGTGTGTGTGTGTGTTCGCGCAATCTCTACAGGGCAGTAGTAGAGAACCTTTAGTGTTACAAATTACACTGAAATGCAAATTATTCTTTCCACAAACAAAGCCGCTGATAAACATTGGGTACAACAACATATGGTTTTCCACCCAAAAAACACAAGTATTTTATTAACTGTTTCTGCTTGTTTGGTTGGTGTGAAATTCAGTATTCAAGTATGCATTATAAGAATTGCTGGTAAGTGCTTAAGTCGTGTTAGAAGAGGTTGTGGTATTACATAATGTTGAGACTAGCACACAGACATGCACTGATAATTCAAGCTTGTGAAGGAGCAGACAGAGTCAGTACTTTGGCTTCCACCCTCTAGGTACAGAGCTGTTTTTCATTTCTCATTTAGTTATATGATCCAGTTGAGTAATTTAGAGCTTCAGAGATGAAGAGAGGAATTTATAAGCAGGAAGGATCGTACTGGGATGTGAAGACAGCACAGGTTTATGTGTAGGGAATGAGAAATACTTGCAGACACAAGCCTTTAGAGGACTGCAAGCAGGGGATGAAATCAACACCCGCCAACAGCCAAACGCAGGTACTTTTTGTGCAGTGGCGGGTAATTGTGCTTATTTAACTCGTAAGACATATCGGATTTACATATGACAAGAAATGCTGTTGTTTAGATGCAAAGACTCACTTGATTGTATTTGTAAATGTCTGATTGGCTGTTTGGTGGGCTGTTTGTTCGCACTTCTCCACTCACACACACAGCCTATAAGCGTTTCAGAGAAATGCACAGCAGGGTTCCCGTAGACGGCAGAATAGTCAAGTAAGAGCGGTAAAATAAGTAGGATATTCTGCTGCATCTGACTAAAATGGTAAAGTCTTACATTCGGATCATTATCAGACTTCTCAAGCAGAAAGTCAAATGTTAGCATTGACTCTTGGCAGTCAAGTCAATTAAATGTTAGCACTGTTAGCTGTGCACGAGCACAAGGCTACATAACAGGCAAAAAGCCAGTCACAATCTTTAAATGCTGATTTCATTTGACTTATTTAAAGACTAAGTTTCTTGTTTTTTGTCACATTGACATGCATAAGTAACCGCGACCTAAACATGACAATAATCTGCTCATCTTAAAATTGTTTATTGAAGATGGTGTGCACACTTGAATACAGGTCAATCATGTTAAACTGATTTAACGCTTAACTCTTTCTTAACTCAGTATTTTAATAGAACTCGTTTCAGGCAGCTTGACTGAATAAGTTTTACACTTCCCATCATGCTTTGCACATGGTTGAGTGGGAGAGAAAACGCTGACATAATAAGGAGACTTATTAATGTCTAATGTTCTATTATGTCAGTATTCTAAGTAGACTTTACGTGACACTTTGACTGGACTTGCATGTTATCTCTACTGAAATTCTTAAAGTAGGATGAACTAAAGCAGACTGAGTAATCCCATCTAGAATTTGTCATGTCCAAATAACATGATTCAATCATGCAGAACGACTGTCTATGATTGAATCATATTCAGTTATTGATCATACTTTATATTAGGTGGCATTAACTACTATGTAATTACATAAAAAAAAGTACTTGTGCTCATTGAAAAACACATTTGTTGCTATTGAGGTGGGATAAGGATAAGGTTAGGGACAGGTTTGGTTGTTTGGGTAGGTTTAAGGGACGGGTCAACAGTGTAAATATAATTACAGAAATTATTTATAGGTGTCGTTACACAGAAGTATCTTTAAAAATAAAAGAATGTAAACACAATAAGTGCATTGTACCAAATGATTCATTTAAATATAAGTACATATTAGTTAAGGCCACCTAATAAAAGGTGAGACAGAGTTATTGATCTTTAATCCTAAAATAAATACAATGAAATATTGTCACTCAAAATATGGGAAAGCAAATGAATTTGGAAGATTATTTCATATTTGCATAGTATGTTATGCTTTGAGGGGGATTTTTCTTTTTCTTCTTCTTCTTCTGTTAAGAGTGTGTGGAGTTTTAATGCGCTGAAAAGGGCAACAAGTTTGTAGTTTACACAAAGCTAAAGCCATTTGTTTCCATTTATTTAGAATACTTCATTGTTACTTAGTTGCCTAATGATAAGCCACTTACCGCTGAAACACATTTATGGGATTCTAGACATTAAAACTGATGTTAAAACAGCTGATGTTATTTGTGGACACTAATTAAATTTGTGAGCATTAAGTATAAAGTACAAAAGCTGTATTTATCTATAAAGAGAGAAATAATGGAGAGCTACAAATACACTAGCATCTGCAGTATTCATTTATTTCTTGGCTGAATATAAATAACCATTTAAAAACAGTTTTTTAAAAAATGGTGCATTCACTGGATGCAATTAAATTGCTACAACGTTATCTTTTGTACATAAAAGATTTTTTATATATTTCCACTTTATGAACCCACTTCAACTCCCATCATTTCCACAGCAGAGCATGTTTTCTTTTTGGCGTTCCTCATGATTACGGGATTACAATTCCCATTAGACCTATAGACAACCACTTACCAGTTCTCCTCACAATTTATCACTGAAGCGTTTCAATCTCAAAGATGAGAACTTAATTACTTCCCTGCTATTTTTCACACCCGTTTTCCCAAAGCTAGAAAGAAATAAACTAATTAACAAGTTACATACTGCAACATACACCCTGCCTCCAACGACATGAAAAATCTCGTTGTGCATTCACTGCAGTGTAGAGCAGAAAGTCGCATCAGTAAAGACAAACTTTTTGAACAGTCTCGTCCCTCAGGACTGCATGTGAGGGCCACAGTACACTGCGGCCAGATGGAGCTCAGGACTCTATCTAATCATGCTGATATCGATTTTTGTTGTGGAACTGCTTTGACTCATACCTGCACATGTGAAGCCTTCATTTCAAAGAAAGCCATCCATATTACCCAATTATGGCTTGCAATTGGATTCTTGTTTTGAGCATCCATGGAGAGAAATTAGGCAAGATTTGGTTTGTTTTTATTCAAGGTCTTCTTCAGGCTCACAATGCACTACAGCTCTGATGTCAGTCTCAAAGTACAATTTAGTCAGAAAATAAAGGACAATAAAACTCTAGCTCTTTATTGCTAATGGGCTCAATCAGTCAGTTTACAAGAGGGTAGACACAAACATCATTGTATCCCATGCACTGATATTGTTTGGCTTAATGCGAGGTGTATTACATGCATTTTGTGACAACCTGATATATGTCATTAGAACATGTTTTAAATCACCTTTGACATGTGCAAAAGGATAAATCAAGTCATCATTGAAAGAGCAATCCCCTGGTGGCCCTGAGAAACTTATAACAAAGTGTTCAACAAATCAGATATAAGGTAACACCTGAGCTTTATAGTTGAGTGCAGCAGTCTGAAACACTGCTGAATATTTGTTAACAACTAGACGATTTTCAATCCTCTGTATCAAGCCCTGACAGTATGAGGGAGTGAGAGCTCATTGTTACTGACAGTCACAGGGAACACAAGCAGAGAGCCAATCTCTCATTGATATTGTGGTGCAATGCACCATGCATCTACAAGTAAGATCCACTGTCAACCTCTTCCTTTGCCGGGCCCCCATGTAGAATAACTACAGCAACTGACAAGAATCTTGGACATGTCGGCCTGCAGTGGCTGTGATAGTTGAAGAAGCTGTGGAGAGGGTTCGGAAACATCCATTTCTTTGCTTCCCTTTCTGTCAACATGAATCACATGAGTCTACAAACCAATGCTCCTAGAGATTTTGAGTGGCTTAGATCCATGAGCCTATGGGCCCATGACTGAGCCAAACATCTGAGTAATGACGCCTCAGAACAAAAAGTCTTGTTACTCATTCAGGAGCTTGTAAGCTCTAGCCAATGACAGTCACAGTGGGTGTAGCATCAGGCCTTGAAGTGACATCAATTTTATATAAAAATGACCCAACAAAAAAGGGGTTGTCCGTGAGGAATATCGTGACTTAAATAAAGTGGGTTATCATGGATCAGTCATGATTAGGCCAATGAAGGTCGGGAAGTGCAAAGACGATCTAGCAGCCACAGGCACTCAGATTTGGGCACTCAGGTCAACATGTGCTTTTCAGTCCAGAACTTGGACCTAGCAACTCCTACCTGCTTCCTTCATAAACCTTTGAGTCCAGTCTCCTGAGGATCTCCTGTGGTCTCTTGGCTACTTTGTAAACCAGGGTTGCTCCATGAAGACCACTAGCTCCTTTACACCTGCTTAGAAATTAAGTGTGTTTAATTATGGATAGAACTAAACTTTGTTGGAAGGTGGCCTTTGAGTAGCAGGACTGGACACCACTTTTGTACTTGTATACCCTATTGAAAATCCATCATATGTTGGTTAGGTATGTTTTGAAGCATGCTGGTTTGAGCTGGTCCTTAGCTGGTTTAATCTGGTCATGTGCTGGTCCTGAGCAGGAACAAGCTGCTATAGGACCAGCACATGACCAGCTAAGGACCAGGTTAAACCAGCTCATGGCCGGCTAAGGACCTGCATAGACCAGCTCAAACCAGCAGCAATGCTTCAAAACATATCTAACCAGTATATGCTGTTTTCTCTCTCTCTCTCTCTCTCTCTTGAAGTCCTTGACTGGCTGGTTCAGGTGCGTTTAATTAGGATGGTAACTAAACTTTGCCAGAAGGTGGCTCTTCAGGAGCAGTATTTGACACCCTTGCTCTACAGTCTACCCAAAGTCAACAGTACCTGACAAGAATTGTGAGTTGCAGTGCCTGGGGTTGTTGCAGGTAGAAGCTATGCAGAGGATTCAGAAACATGCCAAACAACATTTCCTTGCTTCCTCTACCGTCAACATGAATCACAAGTCTGCAAATGCAATGCTCACAGAGACTTTGACTGGATAAGATCCATGAGCCTATGGGCCCATGACTGAGCCAAACATCTGAGTAATGTTGCCTCAGAACAAAAAAAAGTCTCATTCAGTAGATTGTAAGCTTTAGTAATCATTCTAGTCATTTTTAGCAGAATCAAACCATGTTCGGAAAGCAGGAAGGGTATGTGTAAACACGGATCTAAAGTGGAGAAACTCATCATTTACCCATGTGATGCAGGGACGTGTTTCATGGATCGAGGCTAGGTCATCAGTCATTGTGCACAGTCACTGATCTTTTTAAATGGAGAGGATGTTTTGGCATGCAAGCAGGAGGGCCAGAGTTGTAGCTCATTATTCAGAGCACCCAAGTTGCTTCCGAGAATATCCGATGAAATTTCGAAGACTTGTTGGTTATTTGTTGTATAATTGCATTGTGACCTTGAGAATATGCCTTCTGTGAAGAGTCTCAAAGATGACGGCCTACATTTTCTTAACTCTGGTTTTGACATAAAGACCTTAGGGGTCCCATAAATCATAACTGAGCATGACAGTGTTCCTTTTGATCCTTGCACACTTCCCAGCTCTGTATTGAATAGAAACTCCAGATGTGTAAGTAAAGGCAGCTGTGGAGAATGCCTCTGTGATTTTTGGAGAATGTTCTAGAAACTTAAGGTTAACCACATGCTTTCTTTTAAACCCCAAAGAAACCTTATTTTTTTCAGTCACGTACAGTGTGCTTCTTGCAAACAATGAAAGAGAAAAGGTCACTAATAAGCAAACCTGTTTATAGTTCCTATTTGGAATTTCTTATTAGGCAGAACAATATACATAAAGTCCTGTTTAACATTGTTGCATGATCACTAACAGGGACTACCTGCTGTTTTAATGCAAATTGCTCCATCTGTCAGCTCGTGTGCTACACATTGCTCTTACACCAGGATCATAGTGATCCAGATGCATTTTGACAGCCTCTGCCGGAGCGTACAGGTTATTCCTGTACGAGGTGTGCAGGTCACAGTGCACTGTTGCTATTGAGAAGGAAGCAACACTGCTCAGACTTAACCTATTATATAGACTGAATTATTTGAAATAAGACAGTTTTCCTAAAAAAAAAACTATAGAACTGAACTAAAGCCCCTGCAGAAATTCAATTAAGTCACAATTCAAGGGTAGTGCATTGTGCCATCTATAGAGATTTGGGGGGCTGTGGCAATACAAAGTATTTAGGCTTTATTCAATTAGCTCTTTGGAAATGCTTTTCCAAAGGTCAGATGGGGAAGCGAAACAAACAGTGCTCTGTTTATGTGCATTGAGAGGGCCCTCTGCTTCACCCCCTGACTTGAATTTAAAGCAAGTGGCATCAAAACGAACCACAGTGGTGCCAGTTTTCTTGTTTTGAAGCTGTGCCAGCTTTCGCTTTGTTCCCTCTCTGCCTGCTCATCTAAAAATGATTATGTACCTATAATAGAAACAGTGCAGCTGCTATATTCATCTAAACTTAGTGCTGCTGCAAAAGTGTGATTTATGTAGTTCTAGGTGATACTGGATCAGTTGGAACAGGCATGAAATTAACTCAACTAGTCGGAAAGATTAGCTGTTAGTCTCCGTCGGGCACACTTGAATGAATGTTAATAAACACAGCTGGCCAGGCTGCTTGTCATGTCTGAGTTGCAGTCGCTAAAATTCATTTTGGAACTATGACTGACGGAAATTAAACTGGGCCTGTGGGAAGTTTCTCATAATTGCTTTTTAGAATGGCTGCTGACAAGTAGGAATAACTGTTCTGCCTGTAGAGGAAAAAGTATTTTGTTTTTTTGTTCTGTGCAGTTTTGGTGAGCCTTGTGTACTGGCAAGTTACCAAACTCTGGCCTTTTCAGGAATAACTGTAAGTGGTTTTATTGTTTTAAGTTCAGCAGGGCTTTTGATGTTGAGTGAAAAAAGTGAGATTTTAGTGTTTTATGGTTTCTAGTTGGTTTACCCTTGCATTGCATCTTATCATATCAGTGATCAGAGATTGTCAAAGACTGTCAAGCTGTTTAAGAATCACATTAACAACAATACACCATAACATACCTATAGCTCCTGCTCCCTAACTTGATATGTGATTGTAAAATATTTTCCCCATGACTCTAAGGACACCAGGGCCCTTCTTTATTCCTTAAATTCCTTTATGGTCTTTACTTCTTTTAGTGACACTGCACAAGTAGATAAGACATTGTAAAAAAAGCAATGAAACAAATATGTCTTTTTGTACTGATACAGTGCATAGTCAGAAAACAAACCTAAAACCTTTTTTTTTTCTACCTGCTCATGACCCCTTTTCACTTTTTTGATCTCCATGTTATTTCCATGCACATAACTTCTTTCTAAAGCTCCACCTCTCTTCATCACAGTGTTCATCCCTCAGGTGAATTGAAACTTTGATTTTAAAATGGAGATTCTAAAGTATAATCCTGAAAGACTGATCTTACAAACCGATTTTAGAAACCTATATTATGTGCCTGCTACAAATGATAAAACTCCATCATCCTTTAATCTTTTTTATGAAAGAAGGATGGCTGTAAAAGTTAGCATGTTAAAGCATGTGATTAATTGAATATCATTAAGGCCATTAATTTTTAACTGCGTAGCATGTGCATAGAGATATTTTCATGGATAATTTTTCATAAAACAAACCCAGATGGGACATTAAGTAAAACACATTTGCATATATGCTAATATGTAATTAAGTTAACAATTGAATTATCACCCGTGTGAACAACTCTCACATTAGTCAAGGACTGAAAGTTTACATGTTAGATTATGTCCATAAAGTGTTAAAAAAAAGCTGCTTTATTCTTGAATTATTGCAGCATTTCTGTATTATGCTGTGTATTTTGAAGAATAGCATCTGTTATATGTTGCAGATGTCTGTCGGTGTTATTAAGATGATATGCATATATATCATAATAAGTGTCATTCACACACACACATACATTTTTTAAAGCCATACAATTTTAAATATCATAAAGTTTACTTTCACTAAAAATTAATATCACAAGCTTTACCTCCCCAAATAAAGTTTAAGCTTAAGTATGAATAATATATAGAGAGAAAGAAAGAGAGAGAGTCATTAAAGTTAAACTTTATGAAAATATAATCAGTTTTCAACCCCAAATGAACAACACGTGTGTTTAAAATGAGATTTTACATAGATTTGTCTGTTTTCTTATCATAGACAGCCTTGTTTTTTTTTCAGTCACACACTATCAGGGATCTCACCTCACCTGGCTGAAGATTACTATATATAAAGTTTGAGACTGTGAAGTTTGCTGAGCGTTATGAGAATGGTATGAGGTACCATCAAAGTAAAACAGAGTTTCCGAACGCCGATCTGACTATCAAGGTCTTGCTCTTGAGGTCTACAAAGGGTAAGAACTGCAGATGGCATAACAGAAACTGATGCAACCTGGTGCAAGTCTGGCAAACAAAACCATTGTTCTCTATTCAAATAATAAATAACTTAATGCTTGTCATTCTTTTTCTGGGTTAAGCTGGGGAAGCTTTTGTTTCAAAACATGAGGGGTTGGGGATCTTTGTACAATGACTAATGTATCAGAGAAAGCAGCATATGAAGTCAGGCTTCTTAAAAAAAAAAATGATTCCCCTTGATCTAGCCAGAAAAAAGTCTTATTGTTCTGTACTTTGTTCTGAGTGCACCAGAGAACTGCTGTGTATCTCTCTCACACACACACACACATGAAAGCAGTCTATTTTTATGAGCAGTTATTTTTCTGTTTGCAAAGATGTGGGACAGTATATCCACCTCTGTCTCTGCTTTCGCTCCAGAGGAACTAATTATGTTCCTTTCTTTGCATAATTCAAAACAGTTTATGGTAATGGCAGTGGAAGTGATTGCCTCCTGTTTTTTTCTGGGCCAAACAGACACTTTTTTTTGTGCTAACAACACAGCATTTATTCTGATACACCTAATTAAGTTGACCATCTTTAGTGGACCCCAATATCTCATTTCTCACAGACTTGAGCCCTATGTCAGCAAAATACACTTTAGGATGCTTACTTGATGCTTTACGTCACAGAGCCCAGCTCACACATTCTGATGTATCTAATATATGTGTATATATGTGTGTGTGTGTGTGTGTGTGTGTATGGTCACCATGTGTAAGACATGATCCAAAATTACTGTCCAAAAATATGGACTTATCCCAGTCCTTACCTCTAAACCTAAACCTACCCAAAATGTATTCCTAAAATGAGCGTCAAATGATAGCTGATTAACAAGGGTGTAGAAGCACTTAACCCTGATCATAAGCCTAAAACAGATATTTCCAGAAAAATAATCCCTCAAATCTGATTGGTTGATTGGAATGTTGTTCCAGAATAAATAAGAATAAGAATAAGAATCAATAAGAATGTTGTTCCAGGAACATCATATACTCATTATATATATTTTATTTATTTTATTTTTTTTCCTGTTGTTTCATTCTTCTGTTGAACATACAATAACATATTTTGAAGAATGCTGGTGATCATACAGGTCCCTATTGACTTTCATTGCATTTATTCCCTAAACTATGGAAGTCAATGGTAAGTAATGACAAAATTTTCATTTTGGGTGAACTACAATGAACAATAAGTTTCGTAATGAAAAATACACACAAATACTATTTTAAAAATTTCCAAAAAATGTCAAAAAATATATATTTTCCAAAACATGTTTTACTCAAACTGCAACAAAATCGAAGCTATTAATCAAAATAATTATAAATATGAGATTACTTGTAGGTAGGTTTTTTTATGCATCTTGGAGATGTTGCCACAGTTCTTCTTTATCTCAGTTTGTCTCAGTTTGCTCAGATTTTTTTCCAGACAGACTGGATGATAATGATGATCAGATATGGAGCACTGGCTGCTGTCAAACTAAAATATCACTGTATTATTTCAATTAATGCTAAAATGAATACTTGTAAATATAAACTGATATTTCTTACTGACACACTACAGTGAAAGATAGAAATACTGACTTAAAACCATTTTTATCTGGTGAATACTAGTGTTCTCATCATTATGGCCACCACTGTACAGTATTTCACTAATGTATATCAGTACATTTCTGTTTCAGAATGCTGAGTGGTCACAAACCTTATGTGTCTTTAAGCAACAGTGGTGCATGAAGGTTTGTTTGGGGACTGCTGATTTAATGTTCATTAATGTTAGTGACCCAGTGGGTTCTTTGCCTTCAGGCATGACCAGATCTATAGCCTGCTCTAACCCCTATCAGAGTGCTTGCCTCAGCATATTAGTATCCTTTGACACAACCATCGTTGCTTTCTTTACTCAAAGAACATATTCTCTTTGGTATACAGACAAACTCCCAAAGCCTGTTGCATTAGTACATCAAAACACCCGTGGATGCATTTTGTTAAATTTGCATCTTGTTGACTTGATTAAATTTGGGCTTAAATTTGAAGGTTTTTGTGGTCCCTCTTAGTCTTCTTTTTTAGCCATATGGTGTAGTTATGACATCTATTGATAGGGGCTATAAGCTAACTAGTCAAACCTTGACCTCTTTTCTGTGGTAGGGATGGGTGTTATACTCCACAGGATATTCAGGATAAAGAAATACACTTCAGTCATAGATTTGCACAGCTGCTGTTCTTTCTTGACACTTCTCTATATCTTGGTCTTTTGATCAAGGTCTACTTTGAACAGCAGAGAAATATGTAAGGCTGCAGTCTCCTGGGTCCAAGAAGTTTCAGAGGAAACCAGCGCCACTCAATAAAAGAATAAACCAACGCCTGGGTTTATATTCCACTGGGCAGGATTGCGTGAGAGCTCCATTTAATAGTCCTTCTCATGCTTTTCCCATCTCTCTCCACTCCTCATCTATGAGACCAGGGTCACCTTAAGTTTCTTAAGAATGTAAGTAATCAATATATAATGTTCAGTGTGAATACTAAATCATGTTTGGTATCATTTAAATAATCTCAGTGTGACTTTTGCAGAAGTAGGATAGAGGATTTTTTGGACTTTGTTAACTAGGTAGCTCATCTAAAAATGTTTGTGGCGTGAAATATTTATGATAAATTATACACAAGAAAAGACATGTTTATGACACTTAAGGTGATTTGTGTGGTTTCCATGTATGTTTATATTTTAAATCTATCTATCTATCTATCTACATCTACGTCTATATCTGTATCTATCTATGCTAACTTATTTTACATTGACAGCACTAGATTTTATGTCTAGTCCCACAATGTTCTGGAATGTTTCATATTCCAAAATATTACAGAAACTTCTAGAATGATCCCATCCTTGCAAAAGAAAAAGAAAAAAAAAAAAAACAAAGAAAGAAAGCACAAAAACTTACCTGTGCAAAATCAACAAATTAATGATAAAAGTTCTGAAACTTACCTGACCTAATTATTGACCAAAATAATAGTACAATAATAATTAGCACCACAGAATTACAGAACAAACATCTGTTTGATCAAAGTGCTGTGGTAATGTTTAATCGTAATATTGCCTAAATATTGTAGCAGTGACTTCTGTTCTAGACTTCTGCAGAAAGAAATATAATGTTA
>JAUMHE010000016.1:492929-511602 GCA_032359235.1 Enteromius mattozi
AGCACTTCATGCTTCCTGCTGCTGACCAACTTTATGGAGATGCAGATTTCATTTTCCAACAGGACTTGGCACCTGCATACAGTGCCGAAGCTACCAGTACCTGGTTTAAGGACCATGGTATCCCTTGTTACGTCCTTGCGTCGTATTAACACTTTGTTGATGTGTTTTTTTTCGAGTTTTTGTTTTCCTTTTCTTACTTTCACTTTTGCAGGCTCACCTCATTGGTCGACACAGCTCACCTATGCTACCAGCTTCCGTGACGTTGCTGATCAGTCTTCCAGTCAGATCAGTGCCCGTGGCATAAAGCTGGAGGAAAGACGCCACTCGCGAGGGGCAGAGAGAGAAAGACCTTGCTGTTGTTTGTGCATTTTTGTACTATCGTAAATTGTTGTACCCTGTTTACACCATTGCTTAGCGTACCATTTTAATTACATTCCCTCTCCATCTGCTTACCTCTTGTTTATCATTCATGTTGCATCTCGAGGCTTGGAGAAAGGGACAGGTAAGAGGTCGCGCGACATACATTGTACACATGCAGGGATTTTACGATGTATTAGAGACACTAGGTTAGAGGCGAGCTCCACCCTATGTATCTTTTGTTAACCGCTAGTTAGTGTAGGCCAGGTAGTGCGCTGCGTGCGCGAAGATTTATTCATTTCGTGTTGTTGTTTCTTTTCTTGGGCTAGGCAGGTAAGGGGATCTGGGGTTTATTAGGTATGCGGGTGTCTTGTTTTGTTTCTTTTTTTGATTTGGATGCCGCCAGCGCCCCTTCTCCATTTCGCCTCTGGTATCAGTCCATTTATTTGTAATCCTTACTTTATCAGTTTGTATATATTTGTAATTTCTTTTGTTTATTATTCCTATTTTCTTTTTTGTAACATCACCTATTGGCTCACTAATTGTAATAAACCACCTGATTGTAGAAACATCCGCCTCTGACTTTATCTCTTCACAGTAAGGGTTACATGCTTGTGTATGAGTGTTTCTCCCCAAAAATCTTAATGTTACTCCCCTTTCCCCTAGACCGGCCACTTGGGTCGTAACATCCCTGTTCTTAATTGGCCAGCAAACTCGCCTGACCTTAACCCCGTAGAAAATCTAGGTTGTATTGTGAAGAGGAAGATGCGATATGCCAGACCCAACAATGCAGAAGAGCTGAAGGCCTCTATCAGAGTAACCTGGGCTCTCATAACACCTGAGCAGTGCCACAGACTGATCGACTCCATGTCACGCCGCATTGCTGCAATAATTCAGGCAAAAGGAGCCCCAATTAAGTGTTGAGTGCTGTACAGTACATGCTCATACTTTTCTTGTTCATACTTTTCAGTTGGCCAAGATTTCTAAAAATCATTTCTTTGTACTGGCCTTAAGTAATATTGTAATTTTCTAAGATACAGAATTTTTTTTATTTATTTTTTTTTATTTAATAAATTTAATTATATGACCAGCACCTGTACATGATGATGATGATGATTATTATTATTATTGTTTTTATTGTTTTTGTTGTACACACATTTTATTGCAAATATATTTGTTTATAAACAGGTTTGTTTCAAAACAGTATATAATAATGGTAATATAATAATAATAATAATAAGTAGTAGTAGTAGTAATATTATTATTAATAATTATTATTATTATTGTATACATTAGTGAAAATATATTTGTTTTAAAAACAATATATTTATTATTATTATTATTATTATTATTATTATTATTATTATTAAAATAAACAAATACATAAATAAATGTGACTTTTATTCCTGTTTACCTCCGCTTTTATTTTATTTTATACTGTGTCTCTTTCTCTGATAGACCTCCACACCTCCTGAATCAAGCAGACATGATTGCTTGATGTATTCTGGCAGGCCACCTGCCGTCTGCACAGAGAGTTTTCAGAGCTCACACCTACAAGCCGCCCACCCTGCCTGAGCCCTGCATGGTGACAAGAGCATACACAACTGATCTGATCATGCTCAGCGGGGGCTTGAGAGGGCCAGGGATGTATCGCTCACACCAGCCACATGTTTCTCCTCTTGCCTACATCATTCTCGTTCCTCTTCAGCGTAATGTGGTCAGACACAGTCAGACATCATGTTCTTATGTGTCCAGCACCAGCGCACTAAGAGCGCAGTGGACAGACCAGTGTGGATTGTGTTGTGATTGTTTGGAACAAATAGAGAGTGTGACGTGAGCAAATGTTGTCTCTGCTGTTGATTAACACGAGTAATGGCCGCCCTCTGGACCTTTTTAGTAAAAAATGTCAGTTTATTCAATCTCTTGAGTCTTGAGTAAAATTAAGAAAACATTATTCACCATTTTTGATGACTGCATCTAATTTTTTTTATGATTAAAGTGTTGAGAAACCTAATATTGTACAATCTATTACATGGTGTCTGGATGATATACACATAATGAATAGAGCACTAAATTGTGTGACACTGTTATTGGATTCGTGAAACAGTCTTTATGCAATACTGACATCCAGTGGTGTATTATAAAAATGCAGGTAAAAAATGCAATAAATGTGGATATACATACGGTGAGGGTGATTTCACCAAGTACAAGATGTTCCTGGAACATCAACAAATCAGATTTTAGGGAAAATATTTCAGCAAATATTTGTTTTAGGCTTATGATCATGTTTAGGTGCTACCCTTGTTAATCAGCTATCATTTCTCACTGATTTTAGGCATAAATGTTGTGTAGGGGTAGGTTTAGGGGTAGGGATTGGGATAAGTCTATATTTTTGGACAGTAATGTTGATCCAGGATCATGTCTTACTTGGCAAAATCATGGGGATCCATAAATACATACATTATATATATATAGAGAACGAGAGAAAAATCAACAAAAGAGCAATGATATACAAGTAATATAAGTGCTATCTCAGTTGGGGTTATTTATATATGTATATACCAGTCAAAAGTTTGGAAACAGTAAGATTTGTAATATTTTTTAAAGATGTTTCTTATGTTCATTAAGGTTGCATTTATTTGATCAAAAATACAGAAATAAAAGTACTATTGTGAAATAATTTTACTATTTAAAATAATGGGTTTCTATTTTAATATACTTTAAAATATAATTTATTTCTGTGATGCAAAGCTGACTTTCCATCAGTCATTACTCCAGTCGAAAGTGTCACACAATCCCTCAGAAATCATTCTAATATGCTGATTTATTATCAGAATTATCAGTGTTGGCAAAGTTGTGATGGCAAATGTTTTTTTCTAAACAGCAATACTTTTTTTTTTCAGGATTCTTTGATGGATAAAAAGTTATTAAGAACAGCATTTATTAAAAATATAAATGATATAAATATAAATATAATATATACAATTTTTTAACAATATAAATATTTGCCATCATTTCTTATCAATTTAACACATCCCAGCTGACTAAAAGGAAACAAGAAAAAAGAAAACTGTACTGACCCCAAACTTTTGAACGATAGTGTATATTGTTAGAAAGGACTTCTATTTAAAATAAATGCTCTTCTTTTAAACGTTTTATTCATTCAAGAATCCTAAAAGAAATATCATAGGTTCCAAAAAAATATGAAGCAGCAGAACAGTTTCCAGCACTGATTATAAATCATTATATTAAAATGATTTCTGGAGGATCATGTGACACTGACGACTGGAGTAATGATGCTGAAAATTCAGCTTTATGTCTTAATGTATATTAAAATAGAAAATTGTTATTTTACATTGCAATAATATTTGACAATATTACAGTTTTAACTACATTGTTTTTGTTTGTTTGTTTTTACATTTTCAACATAAATAACATACGTTTTTTTAAGGTTTGTGTCATTTGGATGTCAAAATCTTCCTAATATAACAGATGCATGGTTATATTGTGAAATAAAATGCATAAGAATACATTTAAACAGCTTTCTCGGCTCACTAATCTTCAAACAAGATTAGTTGTATATTGCAGGATAGACAGACAGACAGATAGATCAGTAGAAATGACAGAAATGTATCAACAGTCATTGATAAAATTTTATTTCTTGGCTTCATAAAGGAATAGTTAACTGGGAAAAATAAATAAATAAATGAAGTAGCTGAAATTCCATCCAAGATGTGGGTGAGTTTGTTTGCTTGTTGGATCCTGAGTGAATGGGTGCCGTCAGAATAAGAGTCTAAACAGCTGATAAAAACATCACAATAATCCACATCACTCCAATCCATCAGTTAGCATCTAGTGTGGTGGAAATATGTGTTTCTTCTGACCTAAATGCAAGTCCATAATAAATAAAAACTCTCCTTCCAGTGAAAAAAAGTCAAGCTCATATTGTCCTTCGACATCAAAGCCGCTTGTTCAGAACAGAAATGGTGCTTGATCTGTGCGTATTTCTCTCCTGATTCAGAATGAGCTGTCTCAGTGGACAAAGTAATATGAATATGAGTAAAGGAAGCAATGAGTTGATGTTAAAAACACCCTAACTATGATTTGCTTATTGTAAACTCAGCTTCTGGCTTCACAAGATGTAAACTGATGTACTGTGGATTACTTGTGAGTTTTTTGATTTATGTATTTATTTATTTTTTTTTTTAGCTGTTTGGACTCTCATTTTGACAGCACCCATTCACTGCAGATGATCCACTGGTAAGCAGAGGATGCAAAGTTTCTCCAAATAAACACATTTATATCTCAGAGTACATTTTCACTTCCGGGTGAACTGGTAATTTAAGGACGCTTACATTTTTTTTTATTTACTTATTTATTTATTTTACAGCTTTGAGTAAATGCCATTATTGCATGCATTTATGTAAATTTAAAGTTACATAAATTAACTCGAAAAATGTCAATTAAGTTGGAAACCCAACTTAAGGGTGGTTGTTGTTTAAATGTGTTGTATAATTGTTCTCGAAAAACAAAAAAGTAGCAAAGGGGATAGTTTAATTCATTTACTTATCTTAATATAATTGTATTTTCAGGTATAGATTTTTAGAAAATAAAAATACATCGAATGCGTGCAGAAGAAGAGAAGGCGATGCTTGTCACGTGACGGGGGCGTGTCCTCTCGAGTGAAGGGAAGCGGGCCTGTGTCACGTGACGGGGGAAATAGGGAGGCTCTTGTGTTTACATCAATGCATTCAACAGCGGCTGCTGCAGAGCGTCTACACATCAATGTTTTGCTTTCATTTCTTTAAAAACGAGCACGATCTTCCGTACACACGGTAGTTCCGACCGCGTCCGAGCGTAGCGCCGCTGTGCGATAGAGAGAGCGCGCGCCTGTGCTGCAGCTGTGATCGCTTGTGTATTAGATTACTGGCGTCATGGACGAGCTCGCGGTGGAAGTGCGAGGAGCGAGCGGAGCTTTCTACAAGGTGGGTCTCAGATGTCGTGCTATATGCCTCCTGTGTGCGTGTAACTCGCGGGATGATGAAAATCACGTTTGGATAGTATGATTTAGTCCGTCGTGAACGCAGATCTCAATGCACGATGGTGCAGTAGGCCCTAACACAAGGCCTCTTCGACAGGCTTTAAAGATTCATCCCAATAATTTGATAGCAAGCATATTATTAATGCGTATCAGCTGTGTTGACACCAGAATGTGTCAGTGTGCTGGCTCGGTTCTGTTCGGATGTGTGTGTGTGTGTGTGTGTGTTAGTCCTCCACTTAATGATGCAAATGTATTTTCTAGACCTAATGTAAACGGTATTAATAATAATTGATATGTTTCCTAAATGCTTTCAAATGCCATCATCCATACGTTCAGGGCAATGATATGTATTAACCTTACAGCTAATAATAAATCAACACTGTTTCCATGTTCATAGCATATATGGGAATATCAGACTGACACTGAATTTAATGCAATGCTGAAAAAATACTTCATAAAGGCTGAAAAATGTATTTTGTTCTGTGTAACACACAGTAATAACAATATAGTGATAGTCAACTGCTGCTGTGTTTATGCACAGCTAGAATAATAACAATAATGTAAAAGTCAAGTAAATTCATTCTTCACAGTATTATGTCATATATGTATCCTAATGCTATCTATTACATGATGTCATATTTTCAGTGTTGTTGGACATGCCCCAATATGGTCATTATTAGATGCTCTTTATTAATACCTCATTTTTTGTCTTATAGGCCTTTATTAAGGATGTTCACGAGAGTACAGTCACAGTGTCTTTTGAGAACAAGTGAGTACCAGAATAAATAATCATACTGTTAGGTCTCTTATTCAGATTTACCTTCAGAACGATTCTTACGGTACATGTTGTAAGTTAATGTATAACTTGGTGAAATCTGAGTGTGATGCAAAATATAAAATCTCAAAGGAATAAGTGACTTTATTTTATCGTTTTGCAGTTGGCAGCCGGAACGACAGATTCCTTTCCACGATGTTCGGTTTCCTCCTCCGACCGGCTTTCAGAAAGAGATAAACGAGAGTGATGAAGTGGAGGTAAGTGCTATCAAATATTGCTAAACATAGAGGATGTTCTTTAAAGATTAAACAAATATTGCACACATGTGTCTTCTGCAGGTTTACTCCAGGGCCAATGATAAAGAGCCCTGTGGATGGTGGCCAGCCAAAGTTCGCATGGTGAAAGGAGAGGTAAGAGGTTTACTAGTTACAAGCGAAATAAAATTAAAATTATTTTAAAAAGTAATAGAATAGGGGCTCTCCCGTGTACTGTGCAATTACATATTGTGTTGTAACACTATTTTTCTCTTCTGTCCTGCACCTCTAGTTTTATGTGATCGAATACGCAGCCTGTGATGCAACGTTAAATGAAATCGTCACATTAGAGAGGCTACGACCTGTGAACCCCAACAAAGCCGCATCAAAGAACACCTTTCTCAAAACCAGACTAGATGTTCCTGAAGACTTAAGACAGATGTAAGTGCATCTTTCGTCAGTGCATCGTCTTGGACTTCAAACTGTATAAAATCCATGCCTTAACCATGTTTTTTTTTTTTGTTGTTAGGTGTGCGAAAGACTCTGCACATAAAGACTTCAAAAAAGCGATCGGAGCGTTCAACGTCACTTATGACTCAGAGGAAAAGCAGTTGGTCATTCTGGTAATGTGCAATGTTTCAAATCAGTTTCGGGACTTCTGATTTGACGTTTGTACGTTGTATTAAGTCGATTCTGGTCTCTCTCTTTCAGTCTGTGAATGAGGTTACTTCCAAGCGAATAGCCATGTTGAGTGACATGCACTTCAGGAGTCTGCGCACAAAGCTGTCGCTGATACTGAGGAATGAGGAAGCCACCCGACAGCTGGAGGTACTGCCTGACGTTTAGTGTCGGGTTCAGTCTGCTCACTTACACTCACACACAATGCTCCCAAACAGTCATATGCCTTATTTTATGCAAACTAGTTTTTATTTCACAGGAATGTAATCAGATTTTATGGCTGTAATATAACTTTTTGGAGGAAGGCTGGTAGTATTTTTTGTATATTCGTTGTTTGGTTTCTTACTGTTAGTATGTCCTGCAGCATATATTTGGGCACAAATGCATGGAGTGGCAGTAGAGACAGTCTATATTTAACAGGTGTAAAAGAGTATTACGTGCATATGCACAGCTGTGATGGCCCGTATCCCTGCTTTAGCATAATATGATACTCTGTTGATATGCAGAGCTATATTTACAGATGCATAGGCTCCATATAGGTATTGTTTTAGATATTAAAGTGTGTTTTATCTGTTTGTGTTATGGCAAAATTATAGGCACTTAAGGTGTGTGTTTGGGTGTGTATGGGTCAAAGACAAGAAGGGTTTTCAAGCATCAAAACAAAAGTTTTATCTAGCCTTTTTTCATGTATTTGAATGTCATGTTTAATTATGTTTTCTGTGTTGGGAAAAAATGGCTATCTTAAATATTTACCATGATTTACAGAAAAATAATAATTCAGCACAACAGTAGTCTGTATGCCAAAAAGCCTTGTCGGGCAGAGAATCATTAGATGACATTAAAACACAGTGCAGCCCACAAATACAAACTACTTACTCAAGTTTTTAATCATTTGAAATGTAATAAAATATAAATAATATGATCACTTAACTCTTTTTAGTAATTGCAGATCAGAATAAGCATGTAGTTACTTTTTTTTACATAAACATCATATCTGTTATTCTGAATGACTATGGAACATTATTATGGACGATATTTTGAATTTTATTTGGCATTAAAATAGACACTGTGCTTAAAATGTAATATGCTTTGTGTATATAAAACTACTTGATGTGATCACCAAAAGTGTAGTCTTTGACCTATATATATATTTTATAATATGCATTTATACAAATACACTATATACAGTAGTCAGCATTTAAAGTGGATCAAAATATTTAATGAAAGTTGTCCTAAAACCAAAACAATATCCAAACTTATCTTATAAGACAACTTTGAACCTTTTTGATCCACTTCAAATGTTGACTACTACACACACAGTTTTTTTTGTTGTTGTTGTTGTTTTTTACATGAATGCCTTGTTTTTATTTTTTTGTTTTTTATCCATTGGCTTCAGTTTTATTGAACCCATTTTTAATGTCCATAATCTAACAAAACTGTCGTATTAATGCAGTTATAAATGTTACATTTGGAGAGTATGCTTTGCAAATATGTGTGCAAACGTAATGTTTTAACATTACTTGTGTAGCTGGACTATGTTCATAAAAAGATGGCTGGCTGGTAGTATGCTCTGCTGATGGTTTTTGAACTTGCTTTTATGCAGAGAGCACTCTTGTGTGTCAGGCGGTGCAACGATGTGATGTGGAGATGTGCTCAGAATCTAATAATGTACACCACACATCCTTGTGCATGCTCCTTATGAGCCAAAACCAAACTAATCATGCGTCACACAACTTTTTATTCTTATTAATTATTTTAAATGGTTCGAAATACAAAAATGAACTTTTTATTACTAAAAAATAACATCCAGCTTAATCACGCAGTGTGTGTGTGTAAAGCATTAAAAACATAAGTACATTTGTGCACTGATATGAAAAAAAGACATTGAAATGGTAAAAACAAACAGAGTATAGCTATATCAGAACACTGGTAAGATTCAAACTGACCTTTTTCCCTCCAGAGTTCTCGGCAACTGGCCTCAAGGTTCCATGAGCAGTTTGTGGTGCGTGATGACCTCATGGGATTGGCCATAGGCACCCATGGGGCGAATATCCAGCAGGCCAGAAAGATTCCTGGAGTCACAACCATCGATCTCGATGAAGAGACCTGCACGTTTCACATCTATGGAGAGGTAACTGCTTTATTGGTGACTTTCTGGTAAGGGTAAACGATTAAATGTGATTGCTGTAAGAATACGTGAGCCTGGCTTGACATTTGTTTGAATTTCTAGGACCAGGAGGCTGTACGGAAGGCCAGAAGCTACCTGGAATTTTCTGAAGATATTATCAAAGTTCCTAGGAATTTAGTCGGTGAGGACAAACGAAACGAACCGCTTTCTCCTTCACGGATTGGACCCGCTGTCCTGCACCATGATGGTTAATGCGCATCATTAAATTATTTTCTACCCTGTCCTGCAGGAAAAGTCATTGGCAAGAGTGGGAAGCTGATTCAAGAGGTTGTGGATAAATCGGGTGTTGTCAGAGTTCGAGTGGAACCGGAAAATGACAAAAAGCCACCTTCTCCATTAGAGGAGGTCAGTGAGTGGGCTGCTGAACACACTCGTTGTTGTATTTATGGGCGGCAAAAGTGATGATGCTGAAAAAATACATTAAATCATTGTTATTGGTGTGGACTGTATTATAGTCATCTAACCAGTTTTAGGGATACTGAATTAAGAATGCTTTAAGAATGAAAAAGCTAAACTTTAGTTCAGTGTGGTATATGACTAAAGTGTCTGTGTGTATATATAATCTATAATATACAAATACAATATATCATTCATACCGACTTGAATTACAACCACAGGGAATGGTGCCATTTGTGTTTGTGGGGACGAAGGAAAGCATTTCAAATGCACGGATTCTGCTGGACTACCATCTGAATTATCTAAAGGTAAGAACCAGTTTTAAAGAGAGTGACTCTCTTCTTTTTGAAAATGTCTTCTTTGGCAGTCAAAAAATTGCATATATATATATTTATATTTATATATTTTTTTTTAACCCAAAAAGTAAACTTAATAAAATATACCTATTGAAAATAGTTCTTTAAAATAGTTATATAAAATACCACTTGTTGTTGTTGTTATTATTATTATTATTATTATTGTCATTCTAGACTTGATTAGCAAGATTATAATTTTTTTTCCTCTTTTAAACTAAGACTTTACCTTAAAAAGCTTCCCCATAGACCATTCAGACCTGGTCTGTTTGTATGATTTCGGCACCAATAAACATCACAATTTCTTCCGAAAATGTAAACGTGTAGTTTTTCCTCACAGAGAACATCAGTGCAGCAGTTGTTGATTAGTGACATTCTAAATACCCCAGAGATAGTCGTGTGATGTTCTTTTGTGATGGTGCATTCTTCATATTTGTTTGTTCTGGTTCAGGAGGTGGATCAGCTGCGAATGGAGCGACTGCAAATCGATGAACAGCTCAGACAGATCGGTGGAGGGCCTAGAGCTCTGCCGGGACGACCCGAGAAAGAAAAACCATTCATGGCTGATAATGGGATGGGACCCTCACGAGGTGGCGGCAAACCCTTCGGTCGTGGAGGGAGAGGGAGACGGGGCCCGACACTGGCTTCAGGTATGACTGACCTTAAATAAAAAGAATTTGAGCATAACTGGATATGGAACTTGAAACTTGGGGGATATGGAAAATAGTTACTTCTAATATTACTTTCTATAAAATATAAATGCTGTTGGTTTGATATGTAAGCATCAGTCAAGCACTAGTTAAAGTTTAATGTTAATTGTGTTAATCACTTTCTTCGGTATCTACTGTATTGGTCCCAGGCACCAACTCTGAGGCCTCTAATGCATCTGAGACCGAATCTGACCACAGAGATGAGCTCAGTGACTGGTCCCTGGCCCCTACAGATGAGGAGTCCATGGGTTACCCCAAAAGGGCCCCTGATGGACGCAAAAGGGGTGGAGGTCCCCGGGGTCGTGGAGGGAGAGGAAGAGGAGGATACAAAAGTCAGTTTTTGAGCTGTAACTCATCTTAAGGCCTTTTGCAATGCTTCTTACAGCATTAAAAATAAATAAATATATAAAAGGCATATGCCGGTAATAAATGTTTATGTTGCGATTGATTGCCAATGCTTTTATCACGGTATATGGTATTATCATGATATTGACATTTAGTTGCAAAAAAGTGTTGTCAGAATACAGTATAACAGGTTTAACACCCTTTTTTATAACAAGAATATATGAACATTTAAATACAATAAAGCAATGCACAAAGTAAAAAGTAAAAAATTTACACAGCAAAAGAATGAAAAGACCAAAAGGTATCACGTTACAGTAAGATCATTAGTTAATCTTAGTTAATTCATTAACATTATTAAAAACAATGCTTTCTAGTTTGTTAGCATGATCATTAAAAAACAGTTTATAACACACAGATTATAATTACTTTGATTTTAACAACGTGTTATTAAATATTTGAATTGCCTAAGATTAACGAATAGTTTGTTTACGATTGTTTACAGGTTTTTAACGGCAGGGTTTGGGCTGTTCAGCGCCCTCTGCTGTGCATTTAACCAGTTCATGGGGAAAGTGTTATTAAAATACATTCAAGATTGATTTTTGAAGTGCCCACGATAACAATACCATGCATAATCATTATCGCTATATACCGTATTAGCGAATACCGGCATATGTCTAATAAAAAGAATGAAACAAATACTCATATATATAATATTTGATATTAAGGGTGCATTCACACTTGCAGTTCAGTTCTCTTATTTAATGTGTTCTCAACCAAAAAAGAAAATGATGCCTTTGGTCCGTTAGGCGTCTGCATTTTATCATTACATCCAGTTTTTGATTAGTTTACATCTATTTGGCTTGTGTTGCGTTCATAATTGATTCAAACCACATCAGAGATTGTTTGGAAGTGGACTGAGACCCATGTTTTCAGCAGTCTCGGTCCGCTTGTTTGGTGCACACCAGGGTTTGGATGGCACCGTTCACACTTACTCAAACGAAGCGCACTGACAGAGCAATCAAATCGAGTTAGTTTCAATCTAACTAAAAATGACAAGTGTGAACACACCCTAATATTGTGTCAACTATACAATAATCAGCTTGTTTTTCTCTCAACATTAAGAATTTTTTAGTTTGTTTTGATTTCATGTGTGGATTTCTAATACTGTTTCTTTTTGTCTTGACTCAGCTGAAGACATGCACTGGAATGAGTCCCGCTCCCGTAGTTCCAGAGACTCAAAGCTGAGACCCCAAGAAGACACATTGCAGGTCTGCCTTCTATCATCATATGATCAGTTATTTTGATTATTAGTGACTGTGATCATAACAGATATGGATATGCCCCTGGAGTCCCCAACGACAGGTTGACATGCATGCAAGATCAAAAAACACTTGCGTTATGTGCTTGACAACTCCCAAATGATCCACTCACCGATTAATTTTATCAAACCCTTACTTTGTGATTCTAATCTGTGGCGATTGGTCGATTTCATTTTTATTTCATAAAACAGCTAGTGTGAGCGCTTTGTTTACAGCATTACCAGGGAAACGGCTGTTTTTACCTCTCCAAAAGTGGCACCTAGTGGCAAAGAATGAATTTGCATTTTCTTTCAGACCAACGTGAAAATCACCTGATGGTTTTACCCAGGTCTGCGCTTTCAGCAAGTGGGTGGGCAGTATGCTAATGTTTAATGTTGACGTCAATATGAAACGGCCTGGGATTCGTTTTAAAAACAAGTCGACTCTTTCTTTTGGGAAGCAATAACTTTACACGCAGCGCACTTTCAGATTTAAAGCGTTGTAGGATGTTTTTATTCACTTAGAGCTGTTACAGTAACTTTATTTATCAAATCCAAATTTGTATTTTGTAATTTAATAAATAACATTTATTTTAAAATAGTTGTTACCAATACCAGTAAAATATTTTAAGCAATTTTTGAAATGCCTACTTTTGTTTAAAAGGTTAAAAATATTATTGTGGATTCAGATTGAAGCCTACATGCCATGAAACATTTCTCAATTAAATATAAAAAGGAACTGAATGGATCTAAACATTTTTTTTTTTTTGTAGTTATAAATATGCAAATAATAAAATAAAGAGCGAATAGCATGCAATAGAAAATATTACAAATTAAAATGACATCTGTATGTAATTTCTTTAAAAAACAAAAATAGGACAGGGTTAATCTTTATATTTTTTAATAGTTTGCCTAATGCTTTATTCAGGGTTCGTACAAGGTGCTTAAAGTGCTTGAAGTACTTGAATTTGACTTGTTCATATTTAAGTCCTGGAAAACCCTTGAAAACAGCCATGTTTTTGCAAAGGTACTTGAAAAGTACTTGAATGTTTAGTATTAAAATGAACGATCCAGCACATCTGATATAAATACAGAGCCACTTCACCTGGCTTTTGGGTGCGCACGAGATGTTGCGACATTACTCACTGAGGTGAAAAGCAGTCTCACGATATCAGTAAAAAGTCGATTTCGTGGTAAAAACATTTGATAGTGCTTGCATTATATTTGGTCTCTCATTGCATGTGATGTGAGTTTGGGTTGCTTAACATTTATCTGAGAAAACGGTGTGCGTTATCTTACTAGATTTGTCACGTGAATCATTTAAAAACCCATGCAGTTTTACATGTGATGCACTTTATTTGTACCATTTTTATTTTTACTACAATTTGAAAGATAATAACGATATTGTAATTTTAGTCCTTGAAAACAAAAAAATGAGTACTTGAAAAGATTTTCTGTACAAACCCTGATTATTAAACAATTTTGTGCATGTTTTTTTTTTTTCTTCTTTTCTTTTTATCAGATCCGCATCGACAGCAATAACGAGAGGAGTGTCCACACCAGCCGAGGCTCCCAGGCTCTGGCAGGAGACAGTGGAGGGAACCGACAGAGACCCATAAAGGACCGAGGGATGAAGAAAGACAAGCAGGACGGCCCGGACAGCCAAGCCGTTGTGAACGGCGTTTCGTAGAGAATAACGTGCCCCCTTTCCCCCATTTTCTCCCGCTCAGCTCCACCAATCCAGATGCTTCTTCATTAGAGACACATTAGGCCAAAGAGAACCAGGTCAGTAGGGCTGTCGCAAGACATGACATAAAGCACACTTTGTAATTGTTAGTTGGGGTAAAAGACGAGGTCTCTTGGTGAATGGTGTGTTGAATTCGGTAGTCTTCACGGATTAGAGAGACCGGTCTCTAAATCACAACTGAAGCTACAGGTTTTCTAATTGACTTTCTAAACAACTACCTATGAAACATAAAGAAGCTGTGGATTAAATGTCTCCCAAAATGGAATGTTTTCCAAGCAATTGGTTTTTAAAGGTTTTTTTTTTTGGTTTTCCACAATGTCCAAACAAAAGGGAAAGAAACACATTGGAGGATGAACTCAAGCGCTCGGGGCCCAAGTTTATGCCACATCTCACGGCATACGTTGTTTTTTTTACACGCTTTGGTGTCCATGATTACTCGAGCCCATTCTGATGTGAGATCTTAGCCACATCATTAGCAAAAAAATAACAAAACAAAAAAAAAAAACTAAAAATGGCAAATGAACAAAAAAAAAAAAGCTCCTGTCTGGATCTGTGCCTTTAACTAGTGTGGATAGTATCATAATTTGGATGTTTAAATCAGGGAAGAAGACGTGAACAACCTGTCTGAGCAACATGTGTTGCAATCTCAGCCGACGACTAAAAAAATGTTTTTGTTTTATTTTTTTTCCTGTGCTGCATGTATTTCACCAACATTTTGTATGTCTGAAAAGCAGGATTCTATCAAGTCGGCCGAATTGTGATATTTTGCCATAGCTGAATTGTGTGTAGTAAAGGTACTAACCTAACTAAACTAGTCAACTGTGGAAGTCATCGATTGTAACCGACCACCCAGAGACGAATATCAATCCTAATTCGGTGACGTCGACATCACAGAATTTTGTCGTTTAGCATATCTTTGCTTTATAGGACTTTTTGTTGTTGTTGTTGTTTTTAAATAGAGGTAGCAAAGCAGTTTTCTTTACAAAAAAAAAAAAAAGTCAAGCTTGTTGGGACTTTTTTTTTTTTTTTTCTTTTCTCCGTCTTCACAAACAGGGTGGAAATGCTTGTTTTGGGTTTCCGTTCATGCTGGCCACAGTAAACTGCCATCTCTCCTGCTGTATTTCTCAGCATCAGGTGTGAAGCACTTATATCAGATCTCTGTAACATTGTCCGTGTCCTAACAATGGCTCATCATAGACTGAAAATGTTGAACTGTGGGGTTGCATACTGTATATTACGTCATCCGTTAAGAGATTGTTGCTGTTCTTTTAAGATTGAACTTTAAATGTGCACTTATCATGTTTGTGTTACTCTGCAAGTACTTTATAATCTATAAACCTATAATAAACTAGAATGTGATTAAGACTTCCTCGGCAGGTGAATCACATGTATGCTGTCAACATAACTAAACTGAAGTTTAGATATCTTCGCTAATTTTGAGTCTACTGTACTTTTGCAGCTGAATTCGCTTGGAGAGGGACGAGAAGGGGGAATTTAGGCGATGTTAACTTTGATATGAAAACCGTCTGTCTTATCCGATTAGTGCTTGTGCATTAAAATTTAGTTTACATTTGAGAAGACGCGATGCTGTTCTGAACCCACAATTCTTTCCAAACCTACTGTGACGATAACCATGGTAGTTGTTTTGTTTTGTTTTTCTGCTTTTCCTTTGGCTGTACAGCAAGAAAACCGTTCTTTGCTCTTTTTTCCTCTACGTTTCTAGTTCTCTTTGCGCTCCTGTACTCTCGCTAGTCACTTTGGCGAATAACCAGCTCTACCTGTTAAGCTTATACACACCAGTTTGGAAGTGATTTGCCTGTGAAAACGAAACGGAAGCTGAAAAGAAACCTGTGACCGGCGGAGGATTTGCTGAAAGACAAACCACTCTCTCGACGGAGGCGGCCCCGGATGCCCCTCTCGTGTGGCTCTTAAAAAAAATAAAGAAATAAAAATTAGCCTTTACTTCAAAATAAGGTGTTAAATGGTTTACTCTCAGTATTTTTAAAAAAAGAAAAACCTGCACGTCCACGGGCGGGCAGTAAAACTGGCAAGATGGTGCAGTTCGCCGCAGTCTGTTCGAGAGTAAAAAATACAAAAAAAAAATCCATTTTCGAATCTTTGAAAGTGTTGCCAAACAGACTGTTTTCTAGTTATTTATTTTTTGGAATGTACATTAAAATGACAAATTGTAAAACCATCTCTTGCACACATCGTAGGCTATCGTGATCGAAAAAGAGCTGAAGAAAAGAAAAAAAAAAAAACTAAACATGAAATACTGTAGATACTGAACTGAGGTAGACTGACCTTGTATGTTACTGCACTTTGGGTAATAATTTCTTTGTACATAATAATAGCAGAACAGACTGGGTTTTATGTTGACATTGTTTGGTTATAGTGCAATATATTTTGTATGCAAGCAGTTTCAATAAATAAAGGTTGATCTTCCTCTGCAATCTGAAGTGTTTTTATTCCTCGCGGGGAACTGGACGTTTTACATTCCATATGTGGCGATAAATCTGCCCGTCATTAAACACGACAGCAGGTTCCTCTCCTGTTCTCTGCTCGTCCGCTGGGGGTCGCTGTGGCACAGGCTAAATCCTGCTCTAATGCCACTGCGACGCTTCCTGTAATGAATGCTGGCAGTACTTCAGCCTTTTAATAGGGTGAATGCAGGTGAGTTGGGAAAACTTTTTGACATTGAGATGTTTTACCTGAATTCACCTTGTGTTTAACATCTGCATAGTCTTCTGTGTTCACCAGTTAATCTTTATTTCGTAAGAAAAAGCAAGTAAGATCCTTTATGAAAAGAATTAAGATTCATGCTGGTTTATGTTTCAACAGTGTCTTTTAAAGTACCTTAAAAAACAAGCAACCCCAAACATTTGTAGTGTTTAAGCTCAAGGCTGCATAAATTTGATAAATGCAATAAAAGAGCAATATTGTTTTCTGTTTTAAAAACGGTATTTTCTGTTTAAAAGTAAAATGTAGAAATAATTTTAATATGCTGATTCGCTCCGTATTATTTTATGCTTATTTTATTATTTTTATTGTATTTATTTTCGAAACATTGTGTATATTTATAATCTCCTGGATCATGATTTGCATTATTTTATATTTAAATAAATAAATACATCTGGGATTGATGAATGAATATTTTTCTGATGTTTTTTAATAAGTAGAACAAAGAACACCATTTCATTTTGTTGCATTTGTTTTATTGTAATATTGTATATAATACTGTCAACTTTGACTAATACAAAAAATAATATGTGAATTATTTGCACAAATATTACACATAATACACAAAAATGGTTAAATTGCATTTCCTGATTGGAAAAAAATCAATGAATAAATTGAAGAATGAGCTGGGCATAGCACAGTACAGTACAAATGTTGGTTTGTTTGTTTTTTAACATCAGTAATATTAAAATTGCTTGGTTTTGTTCATCTTCAGGTGAACATGGTTGTAAGTGATTCTTGGAAAACTAATAGCACACCTCTCCTCAGTAAGCTGCATAATTACAAGTATCATTCATGTAATTGGCTTGGCATGTGTTGCACACGAAGGTTTAATAAAATAAGTATGAGCAATAGTAATAATGATACCTGCCTTATTATGAGGTTTCATATGTTCATATACCAGGTTTTCAAAATCAAAACCTTCATGTTTCTTTCCATTTCACACTACCGCACTGGTGGAAGTGCATGCGGTTTGTCAGTATTTAACTGAATCTCTAAAATGGATCCGCATTGGCTATGTAAATGTCTTGCTGTTTCCTCTGCCTTCTCTGACAATCTTCTGCTAGACAGAGTGCAATTGGGAAAAAAAGAAAAAAAAAACCACTTTTGGTCCCGCATCACTGGATTTCCACAGGAGCTGACAGAAATTTTAGCCACTCTGCCTTTTTGCAGGAGGAGAGGGCCAATTACCTCCGACCCCAAACAAAGTCTGCTGGAGCCCTTATCCTGAAGTCCTCACCATCATCCACTGATGGATCCACCAGACTGACCTAGTTTCCTCTCCACTAACAACCACAAGAGCAGCACAGTGGCCTGAGATGCTGTATCTTCTCTCTCTCTCTCATTGGCATGTTGTCTAGTTCATTTAAAGCAACACTCAAAAACCTGTTCCCCCGGTTCTCCCCTCTTTCTTCCTCTCTCTCTCTGTGCGGTCATTAATAAATGCATGGGAAATTAATGACAACACTTAAAATTATGCCTGCAGTACTATTTAATTAGTATATAATGACAGAAGCTGTACATCTATCACAGCTCTGTCCCAGTCAAGTGCTTTAATTTAAAGTAAAAATGTACTGCATTAATTAAACAGTGATGAGAGTGGAAATATTCAGCAGAAGTGTCCTTTTCAATAACTATGGCATGGTGCTACATGTTAATATATAATATATATATATTTATTTATTTTTTTGTTTAATGTTGAATGTAGGGGAATGTGTGTGTGTGTGTATATATATATATATATATATATATATATATATATATATATAAATTTGTTAAAATTATTCTTATAA
>JAUMHE010000016.1:518217-545784 GCA_032359235.1 Enteromius mattozi
TATATATATATATATATATAAATTTGTTAAAATGATTCTTATAAATGTAAAATATGCATGCACACACACACACATATATACACAGACATACATGCATACATGTATGTATATGTATTTATGTCTGTGTGTGTGTGTGTGTGTGTGTGAATGTGTATTTTAAATATTACTACTAATAATACATGCCCACACAACTATATTAAAGACTCCTTATTTCCATCATCTCAAACATCCTTATTTGACATAAAACTAATATATATATATATATATATATATATATATATATATTATTGTACATGTAGTTAACCATTACTAAATAAATAGTCTGTTCTGTTCTCTGTGTGGTTTTATGGGTCAACCAGACATCATTTGTACAACGTGTAAAGAAGCATGTTTTAGTGCAGCTCTAACAAAAAAGATGCACACAGTAACGAGCAGCAAGCACTTTGTCTGTCGGATGCTGATTTTGAAGCCTCTCTGTCTCTGTCTGTCGGGGTTCCCTCATGACTCATTTCTGTGTTGCCCCTGGCCCATGAGAGTGGTGTTGGACTCGTGTGTGTGTGTGTGTGTGTGTGTGCTGGAGCAGGATTCAGGGGCCACACACTGAGCTGCTGTCAAAGCACACTCCAGCACCATCAGTCTGGGTTTAACGTCACAGACTTAATATCTGTTCTCCATCTTTAAAATGCTCTTTATATGACAGCGACACAAGAACGCTAGAAGACTCCTTGTCAAGATACTGTATTGATGCCTTTATTGTGACTGATTCAATTGTTCTGGAACAATCACAGATGCTAAACTTAGGCTCATAATTTGATATACTTGTGCATTTTATTGTGCCTTTAAAAGGCTTTTCTGTATTTCAAACAATAATGAATGCAGTTCAATTCAGGGAAAGCAAGAACTGATCAAATTTAAGCATAGACTTATTATATAAGTATAAATGTGTCTGTCAAATAAATCTGTTATTAATGTGCAATCCAAATACCTACACAAGTTTTTGTCTTTCAAACACAATAAAATTTGCGCTAGTCCTGTATTGCATTCATTCAGAACCTCTTTCACTACATTAACTTAAAGTGCCTTTTGGTTTTCTGACATTGGTTTATGGTGTTTTATTTTGATTGTTGTCATTTATTTATTTATTTACTTATTCATTCATTCAGTATTTACTTAATTATTAAGCCTTCCATTAAATCTGTGAACCCCAGTATTGAAGCACTTCATAACATTTTTTTTCTACCCTTTTATTTTGTATTTTTGTTAATTATACTATTTATTTATGCAAGTTAGGACAAAGTCATCTAAAAGTAATCAACAAGTAGTCTGCACTGCAGATTACCTAAACATACTGTAATGAATTACAGTCAGTAACAGACTACAGTTTGCAATTAATCTACCAGCACTTCGTACACATGTTTGCCAAAGTCTACTTTTGCTCAATCAATACCACGAGTTTTCATTTTTATTTGGAATACTATTTATATGCATTTTCAGGAGAGCGGGCTTGAATGATCTAACCCCACCCCAACCCTGTCACTGGGGTATAGAAAACAAGCTATATATAATGTGAAAGTGTGAACAATGAAACACCATGTTAGCAAAAAGACTCCAATCCCTGAAATTCAGTCCATGTTTGAGAGATCAAACAATTGTTTCAAGCATTTTAGAGAAAGCATATAAAGTCTATCCAACTGTTTAAAAAGTTGGCACTGAGTATTAAAATATTTTTGGCTTTTTGACAAATTGCTTTGCGTGCCTATTATACGCGTGCCTACCCCTACCCACCGTGTAGCGCCAGGGCCTTTCACACTGCTTTAGTTCCTGAACTAAAAGTAAAGTTTGCAAAAACTATTTCCCAGTACCATTTGAAGGGTTGCATTTGCACCGACGGTGGGTACTACGAAGTGATGTAAGCCCACGTCATTTGTGCGCGGTGCTCTCTTTTGAGTTTACATCCCACATGTCTGGCTCCCCCCCCCCCCTTAGAATGGACAAACTCACTATTGCTGAGAGATCAAGCTGCAAAGTCTGAAATGCAAGATATAAAGTTGTATTTGCAAGAAAAAAAATCCGAATTGTGAGACAAAATAGATAAATGTAAAATGTTATAGGTTTATAGTATTTTATAGTAACAGTATTTCATGCTGTAACTGGGCAAATATATGTTCCATATGCACTGTGAACTTTACGTAGGCCAATTGTTTAAATCAAATTTATGCTTTAAAAGTAGAGCAATCGTAGAAGGTTTCGTTGATTAGTGTATGCATTTAAACGTCTTCGTTTGGTCAAAAACATCATTTCACTCCACTTGTGTTTTTCTGCAATCACTATGCACTGTAATATTTTTAATCAGCTCAAGGTTTTTGTCTAGAAATATAATCTAAACAGCTTTTTCCTCACAGACTCCGTTAGAGCAGCTTTCTTATCCCTATTAATATCATTCACCGTTGCCTCTGATCTATTAAGTGAATAATGTAACATGATTGACCTTGGTACGCCTGTCAATACCGTGCATCCGTGATGAAAAAATTATTTATACGTCTTTGGAAACGGTAATTAAATTGATAATGGAATGCAACACTGAGCCCCGTTAACCTGAAATAAATCACCAGATAAACAAAGACAGGAAGGCCCATTAAATCTACTACATGGTATTAATTAGCACGAGTCAAACGATGTTACCTACCTATGGGCCCTACATTTCCAGATAATGCATGACATGCAGAGCCGGTCATTATTTTCAATGAGCGCTAATTCAGACGGATGGCATGGGAGGAATTTGTGGTCAAAGAACACAGGGACTAACCTCTGTTAGTTCACTTAATTGAAAAGTGAAATTAAATTATTGATTTTTGTATTTTCTCTAGACAAATGGAAGGCCATGCTGACATCCAGAGAGAAAGAGAGAGAGTCTAGAGATGTCTTGCAAAAGCAAAGTGCTCCCGCGAGCAAGACGGCCCCTCACCAGAGTAGTCAAATTCAATTTGCACGAGAGCCGTTTTAATGCCCGTGTCAGATGCTTGTCTCCTAATGCATTTTGATGAGTATGAAGTCTTCTGCTCCTAATGAGGCGGCGCGTCGGTGCGTCTGAGCGATCTGATAGCTTATCTCTCTGAAGGAGAAACAATAATGCTGCTTAAACGTCCTTGTCCTCATACAGGCGTTCACGTGGTGTAAATGTTGTTGTTTATGTTATTGTTCTCTATCATACGTTCATGTGAAGTGATGGTGTTTGGGGAAGTGCGGTGTAGACTGTGTAAATGTGTTGTTGAATTTGGTTGCCAGAAATTTGACCTAAAATGTACTGTATTTCACAAGATGAATCATCAAAGTGACCTCTCCAGTAAAAATAATTATACTTAAGAAACTAAAATAAAAAATAAATTAATAAACCTAATAAAAATATATATAAATATATGTCTTTTAGTGGTTGTCATTCTGGTGTTTTCCATGATAAATTATAACTATTTATTTATTTAGGTTATTTTTTATAAATAAATAAATATTTATGTTAAACATTTTATTATAGGAAATAATGCATTGCATGTTTAAGCTGTAAAAAAAAATGTTTAATTAAAAATAAATAAATAAATACAGTAAAGCATGCAAGTTACCTGTGCATATACAGTGAAAAAATATTGCACTGTTGTCAAATGTCATTTTATTTTAAAAAACTGTACATTTTTTAAGGTAAAAGCTATAAATTCTTTGCTTATTTGAATATATCTTCAAATGTATATAATGAAATACGGATTATTAAAAAAAAGCCACTGTATGTTCACAATTATCAAATTTTTGCTCTAGTTTTTTTTTCCCTGTAAAACAAAACAAAACAAGACAAAAACATTTATGTGGAAGGGTGAATTGCTTTAGCCTTTTTAAGCAAAAAATAATAGTTCTTTACCTACATACTTCCTGATTTAAATTATTTATAATGAAAAAAAATGGGGAAAAAACTAGAACTTTATGTAAAAGGTGCAATAAATTGCTTTATCTACTGTATTATTTATTTATTTATTTAATGAAGACATAATTATTTACTTATATTGTACTTTTTGTATGAAATGTTTCAAATGATAAACACTCACATGAGATGCTGACTCTATAGTCACATTAGCAAAACATCATTACTTGGTGCTCCTTTAATTTTACAGTTCTCAGTCTATGCAAACTCTAATGAACATTTGCCCAGAGGTCAGCCTTTCAGTTTTTTAATGCATTGGTAAATCACAGTGCCATGGCAGTTTGCATTTGTGAATGTTATCTGTAAGGTGGCTGCAGACATAGACATTCATTTAGGGCTCAATAAAATGCCAGTAAGCTAATATAGTCATATTTAAAGTCAGATAAATTCAGAACGATTTGAGTAGTACAACGTTTGTGTGTGTCATTGAAAGCTGCCCCTTTCTGTTAAACCAATCACGGATACAAGCACTTCTGAGGAGAGAAAAAAAAATGTTTTTGAATGGGTAGTCTATTCACATTCAAGTGAATATGGTACTTTTTCATTATTCGAAAACCAGGGGCCTTGGCATTGTTTGAGTTCTTTTGAGCAAATGTTCACACCGAAGTGCTTCAGGAAATATAAATGTTAACAGAGTCTCACAGAAGACTTCTGTCGCTGTAATTAATTATTTGTTCAAGACCTCAAAGTGAACTGCTCAGTCAGTAGAAGTGAGTTTAACCCCTCGTGCTGTTGGAGTGACCCTGACATGGACGGTGACGTTCTGAAGACCTGCACCAATAAAGAGAGGCTGAGGTTCTGACACTTAAGCGCTCATTGCAGGCGTTTGTTTAATGATAGGATGGATTTTGAGCACTTCAGTAAACAGCAAAGGCCACCTGCTGGCTTTAACCGTCTCGCGGATTTGACTGATGACCCTGTCTAGTCAGTTTAACAACCTGAAAAACATTTGATACTTTAGACGGGATGTGAAAAATACATCCCGCATCTCTTCAAAGGACTGCTCAGTAGGGTCTTCTTAATCACAGTCTTTTGATAATACCAACATTTAGTCAAGGTTCATTTAATGTTGTAATTTGATTTATAGTATGTTAAGAAGATTTAGGTTTTGTGGAGATATTTATTAAGATGTCACATGTTGTTTTTAATTTACTAATTAAAAATAAAGGCTCCTAAAGGGGGTTTTTACAGCAGTGCCATAGCAGAACCATTTTGGGTTCCTTTAAGAGCTTTTCGGTAAATAGTTAATCAATCAATCAATCAACACTGATGGTATTTAAGAATTATTTTTGTTTTAATAACTATATTAAATATTTTATCTGTTCTATAACATATGTAGTATGAAAATTAATTATTTGACTCAATTTGATTTGCATTAGCGTAAGAGAAATATAAATATAAATAAATAATCAAATTTTTATTTCCTTTTCCCCTAAAATATCTAGTTTACTGTGTTTAATAACCTCACAGTTTCAATCCTGTTACTAAAGTTAATGGGTATTCATTCATTAATTAATTAATTAGTTCATTTCTTTAATTATAAAACTGGTGATGTATTCAAATTTCTGATATATCCACATTTTGGTAACAGGGCTGCAAGACCTGCAATCTCTCATACAGTATAATGAATAGAGCATAAAACAGCTTTACAACAGTATTTACTTTGATCTGTTGAGGATATGACTATTACACCTGAACATTTGTTCAGTTAAAAATTTCAGGGGGTTTTTATACCTTTAATGGGAAGTACCTATCAAACACAGATCATTTGAGTTTACCAACTGTTTTGAGGAAGTTCCCTGACCAATTACTGTAAAAACTCAGCACATGGATTAGCTCCAACCAGGCATATCTTTGTCTCTACACATAAAGTCGCTTCACCGGTCGGTTTTTCTTCTCTTCTCTCAGGCTGTCAGAAGCAGCAGTCTGTGGGAAATGTCACTCCCAGACTCTGGAGTAGAGGCACTGAATCACTCTGAATGAGCAGCGAGTCAATGCTGTTCAGACTGTGTGTGTGTGTGTGTGTGTGTGTGTGTGTGTGTGTGCGAGAGCTGCGTTTGACAGCGTCCAAGGATGCAAAAAGCCAAATAGAAATGAGAAGTGACAAGCCGTTGCACAGGCTGTGTTGTTGTTGTTGTTGGTTCATACAGGACCTTTGTATTGTCCATGGTCAGTAGACCTCCAAGACTCAAGACTTTCTGTTTACTCATAGTATAGAATATTAGGAGTCTAAAGGCCATAGTTATACAAGTGTATTCCTCTAACACAGTCAAAACCTGTTTGACTTTCTTTATGTGGAACTTTATGTGGAAAAAACTCCAAGGCGCTCTTTTGAAAGCGTCAGGTGGCAAGAGGCTGTCAAGCCCTGAAAAGAAAAAAAAGCACCACACAAGTGTCATATATCGAGGGTCAAATAGCTTGTGTACTGTGTTACTAAACCTTCAATGTACAGTAGCTCTTTCACTCTCACACACACACAAGGTGTTACGCAACAGCTCACACTAATGATTCCAAAAGCATTTGTTATGGCAAAGGACAGATTTTCACTGAATAATGACTCACAAAGCAATATAACGTTTTAAAGAATTTTTTAAGGAATTTTTATGATGTGTTTTTGGCTTCTTTTTTTCCCATCACAGCATAGGACACATTAAATATGTCAACTACTCATAATATATCAACACTGTAAAAAACAAATAATAAAAATAAAAAATACAGTAACAACATTTTAGGTTTTACGGTTATAAGTTAAATTTACAGTTAAATACCGTAATTTCATTAAATGATATAAATTTAATATACCAGCCTATTAAAGTACTGAAATGTGTTTTGTACACTGATAAGCACCAAATGCAGGTGATGATGAGAAAGTCGCATGATGAACCAAAGCCCATGACAAGAAGCTTTTAAATAGTAACATATATAGAAGGAGCTCAGTGTCATTCACACAAACACTAAACACCATCACGATGACTCATTAAACTGAAATATGCCATAAACATTCATTTAACAACATTACATGTAACATACGACCCTAATAAAAATAACTGAACTAAACTAAGAAGAAACGGTTAAAAACATCAAATTCAAACAAAATGCAATGCAGAGAATTGTGGGAATGTCAGTTTACGTTTAACAGGTTTTTACCATAGCATTTTCAGTTTTTTACCGTATCACAAGTCATTTTTTACAGTGAACAAATCAATTTGCAATTTAAAAACATAACTATACTCTATATGCTTTCATCAATATTACAGCAAAAAGGTCACTTAAATATACTTCTAAACAATTTAAATAGCATTTATGCTGAGGTTTTTGGCCTGTCCCTATGATTTTTCTTTTTCAGCAGGACTTTTAATTTGCAAAATAATATAAAAATCATTGTTAAGCAATGTTTCTGGTATACATATGCATTTTTTGTATAAAATTTTAAAGCATTTAATTATTGTCGCCTGTTTTCATGTCAGCCCTGTTACCCTCAACAACAAAAAAAAACCTTAAAAATAATGTATATTCAAGTGACATCATTTCGGTTACGTCATCTCTCAACACTTGAAAAGCATGTTTGTCTCTCACTTCCATAATGCTCTATTTTTAGTGATTTATGAGGCTTCACTGAGGGTGGCCATCATTAAATGTCAATACTGTTACCATTTTTAAAATGCTAATTTAAACAGTTATTTATTACAGATGCAGAAACTTCAGCGTTGACCATAGGAATCAATTACATTTTAAAATACATTCACATTGAAAGCAGTTATTTGAAATGTGAATAGCATTTCACAATGTCATATGACTACTATATTAATTAAATGTTTGTTTATTATTCATATTTACTTTTATGTAAGCTATTTGATACAGGCTTTATCCACTTTGGAGATTGACCCTATTCCAGACTTTCTACGCAGTACCTTCTTTGTAAAGAGCTGAGCACTGAAGGGTTAAAATGATCCCCACCTCTCACCAACCATAAAAACCATCCCCTCGGGCAGTAAGTGTAAAGTTCCTGTCAGTTCCAGCAGAGAGCACTGTGTGTCTGACCAAAAGCAGCACGTCAGACACATTATTAACCCCATATATCACAAGTCATCAAAGCGTGCAAAACAGCTCATTGTGGCATTTTAATTTTTGTGTGTTTCATTTTAAACTTTGTGTTATTATATTTATCTAGTATGGGTTACACACAACAAACTTTCTCTAAAAGAGGTCTTGTTGCTTTCAGTAAGGCCTTTTGTACTGTATGTGCTTTCTCAAGGGCAAAAACCCTGTTGAGCTATTTTACTGAAGATGCCTTCAAACTGATGTCCATCACATGCAGAGTGACATCTAGAAGTTTTGCATTTTTTCTTCTTACTAACATTCTGATATTAAAACTGAATAAACACCGTCAATAAAACTACTAGATTACCTTTAAAGTCAGAAATCAGGTCATGCTGTAAACACTTTGTCTGAGCAGTGGAGCTGCTTTGGTCAGGTGATGCTGGACAGTGCTCTGCATGAGCGGGACAGGTTAGATGTTTCCTTCAGCCCTCAACAAAAGTGGAGCAGATTGATGGGGCCTTCAGGTGGGATGGTGACTGGATGAGAGGTCCAGATGGCTCATTACCACTGACAGCAGTTTATTTTATCCCCTACGCTCGCTGAAAGGTCACGCTGTCCGCTGACTCTGATCTCAGAGAGTCCTGCCCATCAGATCCGCTCTGGCAGAGGGACGCATTACTGCCTCACACGTTACTTGGATCATATGTTGCTGTCCCGTAAGTATATTTGTTACTAAATATTCCTCAGTAAGAGAGATGTTTAATGAATATGAGGCAGTCATAAAAGGCAGTGAGCAGTTTTGATGTTTCATTTAATATTTAACTAATTTTCATTGGGTGTCTATTGCATGAATATTAAATAATCTTTTAATTTGCTTTAATTTGATTTGCAATGGATAAAAAAATCTAAGGATTATTATTTTTTTTTATTTTTTTTGTAAAGATGAATCATTTTATTCATCAAGGATATTGTTTATAATGCTTTAAAACAATAATAATTGCCCTCCTCCACGTTTCCTTTTGTACTGGCCCGTCTCCTGGTAGCGCCTCCATGCTCTGGACAGTACGCTGACAGACACAGCCAACCTTCTTGCCACAGCTCGCATTGATGTGCCCCATCCTGGATGAGCTGCACTACCTGAGCCACTTGTGTGGGTTGCAGACTCCGTCTCATGCTACCACAAGAGTGAAAGCACCGCCAGCATTCAAAAGAGACCAAAACATCAGCCAGAAAGCACAGGAACTGAGAAGTGGTCTGTGGTCACCACCTGTAGAACCACTTCTTTATTGGGGGTGTCTTGCTAATTACCTATAATCTCCACCTGTTGTCTATTCCATTTACACAACAGCATGTGAAATTGATTGTCAATCAGTGTTGCTTCCTAAGTGGGAAGTTTGATTTCAGAGAAGTGTGACTGACTTGGAGTTACATTGTGTTGTTTAAGTGTTCCCTTTATTTTTTTGAGCAGTATATATATATATATATATATATACACACACACAAACACACTCCATATATGCACTGCTAATATATAATATCTTTACATTGATGAAATTAGGCTCTAATTTTAATTGGCATTCCTTGTTACAATATAAATATACGTTCAAGAACTGATTAAAATGAATTAACTACATGTACTTACTATATAGGGTTAGGATTATGGTTTGGCTTAGGGTTACATGTATGCAATTAATTTATTGTTTTTTATAATATTGAGCACATGTAACATGTAACAAGAACACCTTAAAATAAAGTGTTACCCTATTTGCTCACAATATCAGAATGGTATCATAATTTAATACAGCCTGATACTGATATAGCATGTCACACAAGCATTAATGCTTTTGATCCTTAACACATGAGCATTTGTTCCAGAATTGGTCTTTAAAGGCAATTTGGTCAACAGAACTGTTGTATAATCACTGACATATGTGTTGCAGAATAGAACAGAAAAAAAAACAATATGCCGTAAGACACATTCAAAAATGCCTGTAGAAAATCCCCAGTGCATTTCCCGCAGTGTTGTGATTTCTTACGGCCCTGAAGCAAAATAGCAAGACAAGGTGACATCAAACTAACTTTGCATGCTGCCATTTCTATAGATCACTCCGCTCGCACACCACTGAAACACTGCAACCAGAAGCCTCCGTTAAAGCAGCACAACCTTTATCATCTCCGTCTTCCATCTTGTGGATGTGTTTTTTCAGTCTGCCGTTAAAGAAAGAGAGAACATAGCGAGTCTCTCTTCTGATCCATCCACACAAGCATTAATGAGCTCGCTCCACAAACCAGCACCTACAGAGCTCAGCAGTCAGTCCACACCACAAAAATTAGGATCGGTAGAAATGTTTGCCTCTGTTTTTTTTCCCTTCTTTCCTTTTCTTCTTTCCCTCCATCCCCTCTTCCCTCGGTCTATGATCACTGCCCTGACGAAAAACACTGTCATTATCAATTCCCTCAATCCAGCGGCTGGAATTCTTTGATTCTTGTCTTCAAAGACCTGCTTCTATTTGGTCATTATTTCTGCCACAGAACTTTCTCCCACCCGGCACAAACAGATGATGTCTGTAATGAAAGGCTGGCAGATATAAAGCGCTGCCTTTCGAACTGACACCACTGCCGTATAATTGATATTTCTCAATAGAGTTGAGATTGCATCTGTATACACTCATAGTGCACATGCCATTGTCAAAAGCACAACCCTGAGGTGCTGGCGTTATGCAGACAATGATTTTTACTGTTCTCTTGCTGTTTCAAATGCCACTTCGGAAGGGTTATTCTGATTTTTGCTTTGCTTATTTGAGCTCGTTCACTTAGAAGCATGACACGTCTCGGTGACATTTGTCAACATTGATCTGTCGTATTGCTTTTTTATAGCATTCACATGATTTGTATGTGCTGAATGTTGCAATGTTAAACACATATGTGATATTTATAAGAATAGTTCACCTAAAAAAAACGAAAACTTGCTGAAAATCGACTTACCCTCAGGCCAAAGACATCTGAAGATATTTATCTTTTAGCATTACATCACTTGCTCACCAATGGATCGTCTGCAGTGAATGGGTGCCGTTTTACTGTGAAAGAGGTAAAAACATCACAATAATTCATAAGCAATCCACACCACTTGTGAAGTGAAAAGTTGCGCGTTTGTAAGATCGTATCCATTATTATTCCTAATATTGCTTCTAACTAAAATACAGTACAATATTGCTTTCGCCAATGAAAAGGTCAATTTGTCAGAATCAGGAGAAAAATATGCAAAGTTTACATGTGAAAGCAGTCCATAACAGGTATAGAAATGTCTGTGGACTGTAGTAAGTGTTATTATTGATTATGGACTCTATTGATTATAGATACTTTGTCCAGAAGCGATGGTTTAAAGTTAAAACACCATAAACTTTTCACTTCACATGATGTTAACTGATGAACTGAAGTGGTGTGGATTATACTGATGTGGGAACACTTATTCACTATTAACCACGACTTTTCCCTCAATAAATTACTAATTTGCTGCTTATTAATAGTTAGGTACTTGTTAAGTTGGTGTTTTGGGTAGGATTAGGGATGTAGAATAAGGTATTAATATGTGCTTAATTACTACTAATAAATGTCTAATATTCCAGTAATATGCATGCTAATAAGCAACTAGTTAAGAGACCCTAAAATGCTGGACTTTCATTCTGACGGCACCCATTCATTGTAATAGGGTGTATTGCTGTTGTCTAATAAAGCAAGCAATCACTATTGTATTGTGCACACTATCCACAATCACATTTGCAGCAATAAAATAACCTGTGTCCAATACATGTTAAGCTTAACTAACAATACTTGTGATGTAATGTTGATTTAAAAATATATTTGTATTTTTTTTTTTTTTCAAAATCAAGGTTACTTTCAATGAAAGTGAATGAGGTCGTTTTTAAAGGCAACATGGGCTCAATGGACAAACATGCTTCTATCTATACAACTCACTGCAATTTCCACCTTAAATGAACACTAGTGACAGTAAAACACCAATCGTATTATTTTTCACTTAAATCATGTTTAAAAGGCAGTTTATGTATGATTTGTAAAATTATATATCTTGATGTTTGCATAAAATAACAGCTTTGTATGTAGGTCTAAGACTTTTCTGACATTGTAAACTTGCTCTGTTGCTCACCTGGTAAAGCATTGCATTTGTAAATTATATTGTCTTTATGTTGTCATCACAAAAAAATTTGAAATAGCTACACAGAAAAAAGGTTAGTAAGTGTTTTTCTTTCTTTAAAATCAATCATGTGCTATTAAGTGCTCTCAGTCAAGCTTAAATAGGGGAAAGTTGTTGTTTAACACTTTAGTCGGCTTCAATTGCTGTTTTAAATGCTTTATAAATTAAATGAACTTAAACCTCATTCATACTGTTGCATGTATGAAATTTAAATCCATACTTATCTGCAGACACAGATGCACATCTTTCTGTGGAATAGCATCAGTTTGCTATTCACACCATCACACAGCAAACTTGACACAAGCACTAGTTAGATTTACTTCAGAAAATGTGATAATTGTAGTTTTAATCACACGTTTTCACAATATTTACACTAATACTGTAATTATTGCATGTGCCATTGATATGGCATTGTTGGTTTTTTAGACTTTGTGCTGGATTTTAGATTGATCATAAAAGAGTGATGACTTTACAATAATGTTAATTTGCATTTCATGCCGTTTTGTTTATTCACATCAGAGCTTTTCTTCTTTGACACTTTTGCAATTAGCAAAAAACACCCTCTCTCCTTTTTTTCCAGATCAATTGAAGCTTTGAAAGCACAAAAGCAGTATTGAGAAACCTATCAGTGCCAAAGAGATTTTACTGCTGAAATTAGCCACAGGCATTTTGGTTTTGTGCACTGCATTATAGCACCCCCCCACCCCCTTTTCTCACTTCTTTTTTCTTTTTTTTCCCCCCACTGTTCAAACGTTCTGGATGGCTGCTGTCTAAGAGCAGGAGAAAGAAAAAGGAGATATGCAGAATCTACAGGGAATATAAATGAAAATGACTCAAGAACTCATTCAATCAAACTCCTTTAGTTTCGAAGAGAACAATAGTGCCATGCAAAACATGAAAGATTCATGAATATATAAAACAAAAGGATGGATTAGCTAGGAAATTACATTTTGAAATTATTTAATCTAAAAACTGATTTATATTTTTGGTTGATAAAATATTTCCGGTTACACTTTATTTCTTTAATGAACGGGACAGGGACATGCAGTTCCGTCTGCAAGCTTTATTCAAAAAACGTGGTCAAACAGGCAGGGTCGAGAAACAGGTGTGGCAGAGACAATATACAAGAATAGTCCAGATAACAGGCGGATGGTCCAATATGGGCAAAGACAGAGCAAAATTCCAGACAAAGTCAGGAAAACACAGGGAAACGCTTTGTACAAGGTAAAATTAAATTCTCGGCGACCTGGTTGCAAACACACAAAACTTTTAAAGGTGAGACAACGAGTTAACAAGGGGGAGGAGCCAATGAATTGCCATGGTGACTAACAGGGGAGCTGAGGGACAGGTGAGCACAGAAACAATGGGGTGGAGTGCACTCTACTGAAGTTCATGGGCACTCCAGCTGACAATCGTGACATATTAACTAACATATTGATACTAACACCCCAAAAAACTTTCATTTTGATTTCAGTGGGACTATAAGGTTTGAACAACGGGTGAATGAGTCAAATCAGTCGACTTAGGCGTTTGACACCGATATCAAGGCGATTTACCTGACTGCTGACGGATTGTGGATTTTGATTAAATCTATTATCATCTCGCGTGAGAGAGAAAAAGAAAAAGAGAAATGGTTTCAGACTGAGCGTAGCAGCAGTTTACAAAAGGGGCTAATTAACATCTGTCAGTCAGCAGGCAGGAGTGCTGTCGAGCTGTTGATGTGGCAGTGCCCTGCTGCCAGTGCGCCTGCCAATTATCAATGAACAGGAGATCCGTGTTAAAGTGTCCGGGTTATTGTTGCAGGGGAAGTCATCAAATAAATGTCTCTGACTGACTTCAGAGCCATTGTGCCTTTTTGTTCATGCCCTAAAACTGCAGTTCAGAAAGTAAAGTTTTCCTGGAAATTATAATTCTGTCGTTAATTCACCCTCAAATGTTCCAAACCCATACTTGCTTTGTTCTTTTAAATGCACGTGATGATTTGAAGAAAGTTCACGCTGCTCTTTTCCTGATAATGAAGGCTTGCATTGCAGGAGCTGTCAAAAGCAACATGATAGTAGACAATAAGACTCGCATGATACATTCCAAGTCTTTTAAAGTCATAAAGTAGCTTTATATGAAGAATAGACTCACATTTTAGACAATTTGTGCTGAAAATGCCTGTGCTGTAGCTCTCAGATCTCTTTTAGGCTCATGTGCATGTGTGTAGATATAACTCTGCACTTGAATTAAATATCAAATGTCTATAAATTAAATTAGTAAATTGTTGATTTGTTTTTGTGTCTGTAATGGAGACTGACTGATGATTGTTTGCTGTCAGCGTATGAAAAGAGCTGCTTGAATATTCTACCAAATGTCTCCTTTTCGTGTTCCATCGTAAAAAGACAACAATACAGCAGAAGTGTGAGATACTAAAGAAAAGCCTTCATTTTTTTGAATGAATTATTCCTTTAAATAATTACTGGTAAAGATGACTTAGCTTTCCTGCGATTATTAGTCAGTGAGAGAGTTAAAAAATCTTGTTGTTCTTCCAAAAAGTGTGTTTTTGTACTTTGCACCACTAAATTGAAATAAGCTTGCACATCTCACCTTTTCACCAGAGTAAGAAAACCCTGAGTATGGAGCAGCTGTTCTTTAGAGAACAGTTCTCTGAATCAGCTGTTGTGTATGTATTTTTTGATTTCAAGTGATATATTGCTGTAATGATGTGGTTTGATGCTTGTCAAATCTGATAATAAATCTAAATAAAAATAAAAAAACACATGATAACCTGATAATTCTTGTTATGTAGCACCCTTCTGAGCTCTGTAACTTTGCACAATGTAAAATAGGTAACACTTTACAATAAGGTGTCCTTTGTTAACATTAGTTTATATATTGACCAACATGAACAAACACTGAACAATGCATTTATTACAGTATTTATTCATATTTGTTAACATTAGTTAACAAATATGGATAAATTTTAATAATGCATTAGTAAATGCTTAAATTAACATTAACTAAGATTAATGAATGACGTAGAAGTTTTCATGTTAACTAATGTTGTTAACTAATGTTACCTAATGAACCTTATTATAAAGTGTTACCGTAAAATGAATATGCTTGTGTTTTATTTAATGGTATAGCATATTTTAATATGCTGTTTTTCAGGACATTTTTTGTTTTGTCTTTACACACATACACACACAAACACACACACACACACACACACACATATATATATATATATATATATATATATAATGTATATATATATATCAGTGCTGTCAAGCGATTAGTCGCGATTAATTGCATCCAAAATAAAAGTTTTTTGTTTACATTATGTACTAATATATTAATATAATATAAATGTAACATTTTTCTTAAATATATACATGCATGTGTGTGTATTTATATATACATAATAAATATACACAGTACACATACATATATAATATCTGTGTATAATATATATATATGTGTGTGTGTGTGTGTGTGTTAAAAATAAAACTTAAAATAAAAAAACTTTTGTGATTAATCGTTTGATTAATACACACCCACACTATAAATAAAGCAAATTCTGACTATGTAAAAAAGAAATCATATAAAAATGATCCAATGCATTAAGACATATATGACAGAGGACTTGCACATAAAAGGGATGAGCCAACTGTAGGACGACTACAGTAGAAAGTTTGAATTGGACAGTAGGCAGGAGATAATTAACTCAGAAATTACAGTGGTATAATTAGGAGGCGATCCCCTTTAGACCGTATCAGCACGGCTGTAATGACTCTCTTATTCATCTCAAGGAGATTAAACGGGATGAGGTGCCAGTTGTGTGGCCTTGGCTGTTATGATGAAGTATTTCTCAAGTCATTTATCACGCTGCCAGAGGCTATTTTCACTGTTTTAACAGTTGTGATGTGGCCCAACCGGGTGGGATGTTCACATCAGTGGTCAAAAGCACATTTCTTTCATAAACAATTACAAGCAGCGTTTCTCACTGAACTGTAATCAATCAGATATCGTGTGAAAGTCTTCTGCACACTAAAGATGAGCTGTGATGCTTGAGAAGGAACAAATTGCTCATCATTACTGAAATGTTTGTTTAAGAAAGAGTGGTTTGTTGTGTTTCCTTGTCGCTTGGGCTGAAACACAATCAGGAGTTTCTACAATTAATTTAAATGATTGTGATCTGCTTTAACGAATCTTAACCCTAACTGTTCACACAACACCGTTTTTAATTTTAAACTTATTTAAGTCAGTTATTTAGCCTAAAATGCAAAAACTATAATAACATGAAATTGTCCATGTCCACTGAGGACATTTTTTGTTTGTTTGTTTTATAAATATTTCAGCTTTGCATGGCAGAAATATATATATATATATATATATATATATATTTACAGACAATAAAAAAATGTAAGTTTTACAAAATTACTGTTTTTACTGTAGCCTTGATTTGTGTAAGAGACTTATTTGAAAAACATAAATAAACAAATAAATAAAATGTAAAAATTATATTTGTAAATTTAAGCTTATTCCTATAACCTTGGTCATGTCAGCATTAATACAAGTAAATTCAGAGTTACAGACATATATAATAATAATAATAATAATAATTATTATTATTATTATTAAAAATAATAAAAAAATGAACAAATGGATGGTTGATTGATTGATTGATTAATTGATTAAATTCTAATAAATTAATTTTTAGGGCTGCACAATTTGAGGGGGATTTGAATTTTAAAAATGTTTTATTGATTGATTCATTCATTCATTCATTCATGCATTCATTGACTCATAAACTTTTGAATCACATAGTAATGAAAATTGTATTAAAGATCTGAAAGATTTTATCAATTCAATTTTATTTTATGGCCATGCAACATCAATGCAATGTGTATGATGTGCGGAAAAAAAATAATACAGGATAAATAATAAACTTCTTCATGCTGACTTATTTATTTGGTCAGTGGTATCAGTCTATAACCTCACTGCTGATATACGCTTCCACAGAAGCCTTTTAAAACTTGACTTCAGACTTTTAAGAACCTAGAAACAAAGACAGCACATAGATATGCAGTAGATTATAGAAATACAGACACATGATACAGAGAAATAAGAAATGTGATTTGTTTGCTCTCTAAACACCTTGTAGAAGCAGTCCAGGCACTTTGTTGTTTCTTTTGCTTCAGTATGTTTATTTTCATAGCTGCAACTTTGCAGTTTTATACCGCACAATTGTGACTTTACTCCTCTTTTTTTATATAATTTCCTGTTATTTGGACGTTTCATCTCACAATTGTGATGAGGGAGCCTCCAAAGAGAGCCGGCGCCCCAGGGCTTCACAGACCCTTAATCCATTCTCGCTCAAAAGCACCATTTCACCTAAAAAGCTTCAACCTGTTCACTCACACACCAGCCTAGATCCTGAAATAGCCTCTCAAACTGCCCTATTGCACTTCTCGTTCTGCTACGATGAGCTTCAGGGGTGTTACTCTGAGGATCTCTTAGATGCAGGTTAATATGAAAATGTTCTTGAGTTCAGAAGAGACGACCTCATAAAGGGGAATCACTGAAGTACATTATTGACAAAAATAGAGGCCGAGTGCGCCATCAGGTTTACTTAGGTTTTTTGACGCAAAATAAATATTGCTTTTATTTACAATGAGCGAAGGAGACAGCTAGCCTGACTCATCTTTTCCACTTTTATGGCACTGCTAGTAAAGAGCGGATGGTTAGGGTGTAAAGTGTATTGTCTCAATGTGAACTATTGTTAGACACAGTGGCATCTTCTCTGTGTGGCCTGACCATTGTGAAATCCATCAGCGAAGCATTCATTCGTATAACATCCAGAAAGCCATTCTGCCTCCCAAATTTATTTCTCCTCTCCCGCTGTGTTATTTCAAGGTAAGATTAATATCAGCTGGAAGGCTCTGCGATGAATTTCGAGAGGGCATCCCCGGGCAAAGTATGCAAGAAGTGAAATTTGTTGTGGCAATGTGCCGCGTGGAACATGATCACCATATGGCTCTCGCCAAATCATCATAATGTCAACAACAAACATATGTGGGTCTGTCTTGTGGCTTGTTTTCGGGGAAAACATGCGCTTTATTGCTCGTGTTGAACATTTGTATGGAGGAATAATGCAAAGAGGCATGTTTCTGACAGCGTATTCTTCTGTGTAATGTTTCTATTGTGTTATCAGGGATATGAATATATTTGCCAAGCGGCTGTGCTCGCATTTCTCTTATACTGCTGCCTTCAGAGGTGCACATGCTTACTGCTGCGACTCCAGCTCTCTGGTTACTGCTGCAATAAACTTGATTTGTTGGAAGTTCAACAATCAGCAGTCATCAGTGTTTGAATAAAATGCTGATATGACATTATACCAATACAAAAAAAAAAACCCTGAACTTTTATAGTCAGGTTGGTTCTTGTTTATTTCATGAGTTCACACTTCCTCATTAATAATCAAATAGATTGAGCATGTTTGGCATGCTGTCCGGGGAGAGGGCCGGGAGCTCGGCGGACTCTAACCCCCGGGCGGCGAGTGTTGGACGGAGCTCGGCGTCCTGCCTGATCTCCGAATGCCCCCCCGGGAGGAAGGTGAGGTCTATCAATCAAAGACTTATTATAGTGTTTTAACAATACGGATTTGTGGTAAGCACCAACGTTGTCGAATAGAAATAAAGAGCGAGATGCCAGAGAAGGGGAGTAAAATCTCTTAGCTCTGATAGGATGATCAGATAATAGGCTGATTGGGAACGAGGCATCAGCTGTGGTCAATCATTTGTACGTGCTTCTCCCGAAATTTGTTTATATCTAAACATCATTTCTTAGAAGCACTGTGGACGTTATATATCTTTATATAACATTAAAGACATAAAACAAGGCTGTTATGCTGGATAATTTGCATAGACCAACTTTAGGTTGACAATGAAAGTTATTTATAACTTTGTAGTTACCCAATTTAAGGATTCCTTAATTATTCTAAATAAATATAGAAATATAATATATTGTTATAATAAGAGCATAATACTGATGAATAATGTATAAAATTAGCTTAATAATGTAAAATGCATGATGATGAGGATGAAATTACTACTACTACAAATAATAATAATAATAGTTGTACTTTATTATACAATTCCACATTTGTTGACTGTAAATGTCATTAGGTTGAATACGTCAGCCATTGTTCAGTAATTTAATTTAATTTAATTTATTTTAATTTCTTATTGAATTTTATTTTATTTATGAATTTCTATTTATGTATTTTTACTTATTAACACAAAATAATTAAAGGCTATTAAAATAACAAAATAAAAAGTTTTAAAAGTTGATTTATTTATTTAATGTTTTATGCACTTTTATTTATATGTGTTGGTTATACTTCATTTGAAGTGGTCCTTGCTACAGTTTAATTATATGTTTTAGTACTGAGTAATATAAACTAACTACATGTACTTACATTATGGTTAGGGTTAGGATTTGGGTTAGGGGTTTTTATTTCAGGATTTCTTGCATGTAACTGTGCATTATTTTTTGTTATTATAATAATAAGTAGATGCAATATGTGTAACAAGGACACATATCTGGTTGCAGTAAACTTGATTTGTTGGAAGTTCAACAATCAGCAGTCATCAGTGTTTGAATAAAATGCTGATATGACATTATACCGACACACACACACACACACAAAATTAATAGTCCAGTTGGTTGTTGTTTATTTCTTAGAAGCGCTGTGAACATTATCGATGATGATGATGATAATACTACTACTACAACTAATACTAATAATTATTTTCTTTTATTAATAATAATAGCTGTATTTTATTATACAATTCCACATTTGTACACTTTAAATGTCATTAGGTTGAATACAACCATTGTTCAGTCATTTAATTTAATTTATTATTGGATTTTATTTAATTCTATTTCATTTATGCATTTTTATTTTATTATTATTATTATTATTATTGTTATTTTTACTCATTAACACAAAATAATTAAAGGTTATTAAAATAACAAAATAATGTTTTAAATGCCCTTGGTTTAATGCCCTTATATTAAGTAATATTAATTAACTACATGTACTTACTTTACCTTAAAATAAAGTGTTACCCGTTTGTTTTGTTTATATTTGTTTGTTTCTAAAATGCGTATTTCAATGTTACTACATTAATCACATGACATTTTGATCAACAATGTTAACAATGTTTTATACATAGTATTAACTGAAATTACTTTTGTAATAATAATAATAATAATAATAATTATTATTATTATTATTATTATTATTAAACAATACTTCATTACACATCTTTATTTAAAAAAAAATAAAAATACATGTATATATATTTATACATAAATGTTGAATGGATTGGCTCCAAGCCTCTCCACTGTGTGTTCACAGGTGATGTGTGCTGGACACAGGTGGAGCTGCTCCGGTTCAGAGTGCTGCGCCGGTCTTTTCAGAGCGAGTGACCGCCTCCAGCGAGCCCTGACTCCGCCTTCCGCAGGGCTGCGTGTCGCTGAGCGGAGAGAGGCAGCGGCAGTGCGAGCTGCGCCGCGCGTCAGTGAGGCAGACAGACACCGTTCCTGCATATGCGGCCACCGGCACCTCACTGAAACACACCGACCATGGACCTATTCGAGTTTGACTTCTTCAGGGACTGGGAGCTGGAGCAACAGTGGTACGTCTGCGGGCTTTATGTGTTTACGTGCATTCATTTGAATGAAATGTCTTTGTCATGCGCTCCGATCTGACGTGGTCACATTCCGAAATACAAGTGAAACCCATCATGACGCATGATAGCGGTTGTGTCTCAAACCCTAGCGAGCAGCCTACCTTCACAGCGTTTGGGGGCATCGTAGACGCGTTCCTAGCGCGCATTCGCAAAGCGCCTGTGATGTCCAGCAATGCTGTCTCGGTAGGCAGCTCGCTAGGGTTCGTAGTGTTGACTTCTGCTGTGACTGCTCTTCTGTTTATACAGATGCATTTGGAAAAGACGATTGGGTCAAACTTTAATTACAGAATCGCTGTTTTGATGAATTGCTTGCTGATGCATTGAATTATAGGTTGAAACTACCTAAAAGAAACAAAGGACAGCTTGTGCCACTTCTTCCAGCTACTTTAAACTGAATTGATCTGATCCCAGATTGTTGTTTGATTAGATTATTACGAATACGAAAGTCCTAACTGGTCACACTTTATATTAGTCTCCATGCTTGAGGTATTGCATTGTAAGTAATGAACATTATAAATGTAATTAGCATGCAATTGCATATTAGTCAACTATATTGTGATGCATCATCTAAAATTCAGTAGGATTAAGTGCTGGGTTTGCATGTATTTGGTCACAGTTATTTTGGAGGTGTTTTCATTTATAAAGCATAGCTCTTATGAAATTCTCAAATATGCATTTTAGTGCAAAATTCCAAGTTAGATTCGTTTGTCTTCATCCATGACTTTGTCATGCAAACATAAAAACTTCATTAGTTTAGCTTATTTAATTGTCAGTGTTAATGAGGGCATTCATCTATTGCGCCCCCTGCTGCTTAGGGTTCTGTGTTATTTCTATTTTCATGCACTTTGATGCTCCACTACCGTATGAGTTCAGCATAATTCTCTGCCTTTAAATCTTTGCTGGTTTGTAACACCCTCTACATCCCCACCATGTGGCAGAGCATAGGAACCAGAGGAGTGCAGATATGAATCCACACAAAAGAGGAAATAAACAATAACAGTGCAACTTCTCCAAATATTTGAGCATTTATCATTAGGCCTATATCGACAAATTCACTGGAGCCTGAATGCGATGGTTTGGTCAGTTGCTATTGTCCTAGATGACACACGTCTTTTTTTCCTTTGTTGAGTCTTAGTTGCTTCACGTTTTCAAAGCCTTCCTTCGATTTTATCCTCTTTCTATTGTCTTTTTTTCACACCTTTATGAGCAGAAATGTGATTAATAGAACACGGTGAGCATATGGTTTTGCCTCTAATTTATTGATTTTTATAGGAATATTATATGTGTAGTTTTTAATCATACACATTACGGTTGCGTCTCCGCTTTGAAAATGTTAAATGAGTATATAATAATTCATCAGACCCACTCTCAAGTGTTATGATATGTCAGGGACTAGCTGTATAAAATATGAATCCTTTTTTAAATACCCTTGAGTGATGGCACGTTGCCTTGTTGACTTAAACCGTCTGAAAAAGAGTTTCATATCACCCTCTTTATTTTCCATGTAGTCGCTACAAACATATATATAGCTCAACTTAAGGTTAAAGGTTATTTTTCTATGCGCCGTGCTGATATTAAAACTATTCTCTCTCAGGAACAGCTACGGGCTAGTTGCTTATTACTTCTGCAGTGGTGGCAATTTTGTCTGTTGTTGCCACATTCATAACCCTGAGCTACCCATTAAGTCTGTGAATATTTATGAGGGTATTTAAAAAGCCATTTTTGTGTGATAAGTTTGCTTGGTCTGGGTTTTAAAGGTAGCATTGCTATTTTTACCACTACCTCGTCTGACCGAAAAAGCATTGGAAATGTAGATTGGGCTAAATACTTGGATGAACGATCGTTCGGTGTCGTGTAGCGATAAATCAAGGTTTCAGGAGCAAGCGCACTATAATAATGCACTCATAATTCATTGTCTTTGTGTTTAATACTCGCCATGCTTATCTGATGGCCTAGGGCTGTACTTCAGCAATCGTATTGATTTGAATCTGATCTCCCGTATGTCGGTTTGGGCTTTGACACGAGTTGGATGTAATCAAGTCAGATTAGGTGGTGCAAAATTCAGCGAGGTGCAAAATGAGCTCAATGGAGAGCAGTGCCTTATTTGTAGACAAAGGTTAAGCGCGGGAGGCACTGAGGCGGTGGGGATTGGGACATGCTTTTCCGTGCTGACACAGCCGTGACATGAATGGCTGCCACAATTATGTTGGCTCTTCACTTTAACAGAGTCAAATGGCTTTGAAGTGTGTTTTTCGATTATTTTTGCGAAAGTAATTGCTCCTCTCGCAATCTCTATGTGCGGTGCAGCTTTTTTTTGGTTTGGTAAATCATTTTGTATTATGAGAGTGCAGAGTTAAGTATTTGTCATAACCGGTGCATTTGGATTAGAGAACTGGAGATATGGTTAATTAGACTTTATGTGCCTATATTTTATAGGTTTGCACCTTTAGTGGTAATAGAAGACCTCGTAATTAGGTGCAGCCATTTATTGTGACTTTCTTTTCATTTGGCGGGACTTTATGGCCGCCCTGAGAGCAGGACCAGGAGGGATTATTCAATGACTCAGTTGTGCCTTTTTTTCCTGTTACTTGCCCTTTCTCAACAGGGATTTCTGTCCCATTAACTCATTTTTATATCCTGGTGTTAAAACGTGCAAAGCCCAATGAGAAGTTAACAGGATTTCGGCCTCAGAGCATTTGTTTGAATAACATGCAAACACAGGCAGTACTTACACGCTGTTGACATAAATATTCATTAAGCCACATATTCAGTATGTATGTATGTATGCATGCATGTATTTGACCAGATATTCACAATGAAAAAAGTTAATATTTGAGCTGATGAAAGTTAAACTAGATTATAATTTCCTTTAGGAATCAAAGAAATTATGCTTTTTTTTATTCTGCATAAATAAAATTTCCCATCATAGCTGCTTTATTTTACACGTGAATAAACATGCACAAAGTATTTGCTGTGTAAGTACAAGTAAGATGAGACCAATTTATTACTTATTCAAAAAAATATGTAATAAAAAAGACCAGTCAGCAACCCTTTGAATATTACTTTTTTCATCATCAGTCAACATTCCAAGTGCATGCACTGTACTTTTACACTATAGCCTTTTGTATCAATTTTATGAATATGTACGTTTTCCAATGCATCGTCTAAAGTGCACAATTATTTTTTTTCGACACAATGACATGGAATATAGTGCATAAGTATGCAAATAGGCATGCACCTAGAAGTCTGTCAGTTAAAATTGAAGGGACATTTTCAAATGAACAAATAAATAAAAAGCGCTTATGAGAATGAAAAGGGTCTCCAAGCAGAAATATGACAAAAAATTATTAAATAGTATTAGAGCTTTATAGCAAACTCTAAGCAGAAATATCAAGATATATCAATATCTGTAAGATAAAGACTGAAAAGTCTTTGACAGTTTTACTTAGCAAGATTGAATATAAATGTAGCATATTTGTTTGATAGCCCACTTAAGATTGATTTGTAGCAAACACACACATCTTTTGTACTTCGTTGTGTTAGTTAACTGTATTTTAAAGTATTTTTTAACCCAATCAAAATAAACCAACTGCAGGTTGATTGAGATTAATTGGAATGCACAAAAACAGAGGATGTTTTAAAATTGTTAAAATCTAAAGTTTTTGCAAACTCTCTCTCTCTCTATATATATATATATGAACCTGAGTAATCTAGACCATACTTTGTAGATATGTGATTTTCTATGCTATTTAAGTTCGATTCACTTATAATGATGCAATGAACCCTTTCTAAATGTTGTCTAAAATCTCAAAAGCAGTGAAATACAGTACAAACTATGAAAAAAAGAAATGGTAGCAAACAAAAAGAAATGCATATTTCCAAACCAAGTTCTCTCTTCCATAATGAAGCATTTATTTAGTGAAGTTCAGAAAGTAGGGCACTTAGAGTGTGACAAACAAAATGTTCTGTTATGCTGTGAAACAACACTTTCTCTTGGTTTTGTGTGTGTGTGTGTGTGTCGTGTCCACTTTGTGGCACATTGTGTGCCGTTTCTCTTTGCTCCCATGCTGTTTAGTCACAGGGATTGAACATTCTCCGTGGTCGTGGCACAGATCTACCACATTTCGCAGCTTCCCTCGCCTCCCCGCGTCCACCTTGACCACAGCTGGGGACTATATATCACACAGCTCGCTCGAGGAGCCGCGCTCCGTGCCAATCTCATTTGTGCCCGGCTTGAAAAGGCAGCCAAGCCAGGCTGTGCCCGGCGCATCTCTGCGACGGAGGCTCGGCGGTTGGCATGCTGCTCGTGAGAGCGGGCTGCCAAGCACAGTGCCCGCGGTCTCATTTTGCCACCTGCAAAAAGAAAGCCAAATGCTGTGGCATGATAAAGCAGCAAGGTTGGCACACACCAGTCAGGTTATATGGGAGAGACAAAAGGTGACGGGTTGCCACCCTCCTGCCCTCGGGTTCAGCTCGCAAATTAATAAGTTCCTCTGAAGGGACGGCGCTCGGTTAAACTGCAGATCTGAGTAGTCCAACGGGACACGCATATGACTTTAAATGCAGTATTTTGTTTTAAGCAAATTCACATTTTTTTTAAATGTCCCTATTAAGAATATTCTGAAGAAATTTAATGATATATAATTAATGATAACTATTTATTATCATTATTAAGGGCTGCACGATAATCAAAATACACCTTATAATATATATGATTTATGATCATCAAATCCTAAAGCCTGCGACTGAATTAAAATGAATATATGCTCCAGGCAGTGTTCTGCCAGAATAAAAAGTGGTTTGTCATTTAAAGAAGTAAGAAATTAATGTTAGTATTTAATTGATATATTAGTAATATAAATACATTTATAATATATTAGTATTTAATTAATAGTTAATACAGTTTAATTTGCTTATACCCAGTTTTACAGTAAACATAGAGTCATAAAGTTTTGATTATTAATTAATGAATTTTTAGGGCTGCACAATTTATTTATTAATTTATTTATAAGGTCCACTTTTGCTGTGCTTGTTTGTAGATAATAGAGTCATTGCTTAATGATATGTTTTTTTAATAATAATAATAATAATAATATGTCCACTTCTTTTGTACTGCTGACATGACCAAGGCTATAGGAATAAGCTTTAATTGATAAATATATTTTTTCAATGTACACATTTTTTTATATTTATTTATTAAATATTTATTTATTAAGTATTATTGTTATTATTATTTATTTATTTTGACATTTCCTGAGAGGTTATTTATTATTCATTTATTATTATTATTATTATTATTATTTATTTATTTATTTATTTTTTTTTTTTTTTACTCTTCCTGAGAGGTTATTTATTTATTCATTTATTTATTATTATTATTATTATTATTATTATTATTATTTATGTATTAATTTTTACATTTGCTGGGAATTTTTTTCCCTGTTTTCAGATTGCTGTTAGCTGCTACACCATTGCTTGGGTGATTTCAAGTCAGTACTTAGTTTTTTTTTTTGTCCCAGTTGAAATCAGCATCAAATAATAACCTGCTAGTCAGCGTAACACAGAACGGTTGAAACGTCTCGAGGAGAAAAGGAGAAAACTCCTCCAGCACGACCTGTCTTAAGGTCTCTCAGCTGCGTCTCTGGATGGCTGTCCGGCTCTGGAGAAGTTATTAGCTGAGCACTAATTACAATAGGCCCAGTAAGGGCTGTGCTAATGGCCCTGTGAATTCAAATGCTTAAATATCTGCTTCAATTAGCCTTGACCATTTCGTTTAGACAGCATCAATGTACGTGCCAAGACTGTTTTGACTCAAACATCAATGGTGCATAAAAAAGCAAACAAAACATGAGCGGAATATGATTTTGGCCAAGGCTGTATGCCAAAGACTAATTTAGTTGTTGATGAACAAAGCAAGGTTACATAAAAAGCGGTTGATTAATATACCAATTTAAAGAGTTGCTGGTAAATGTGTGAGTGGTGCATTTTTGTGATACTTGCTATGATTGCATTTCTGACTTGCAATCAAGGACTTTCTGCAGCCAAAGTGATGGATTTGGTATTTAAAAATAATAATTTAATTGGACAAATTACTTTGGATACACTCAAAAATATTTAAACCTTAATTCAAGATATTCAAGTTATTTAAATTGCATGTAAAATATCAATCCATTTGAATTTCACCGTTTTAACATCAACTAACAAACTAAATGTATTGCATGTTTGTCATAAAGCATGTTCATTTATTATTATTATTATTATTTCTTTGATTAAGTTTACTGGTTTGTTAAAACTGTAATAAAACTGTCATGATTATTATCAGCATTGAAATCAGTTGTGATGCTAAAAAGTTTTGTAAAAAAGTATTTTTTTTCATGATCTGTTGATGAATTCAACACAACTGCATTTATTAAAAAGAAGAAAAGAAAAACATTTTAATTTGTATTTACTGTCAATCAATTTAATGCATCCTTGTGGATTAAAAATGTAAATTTCTTTACAAAATGAAATAATGAAATTTAATTAAATCAATTTAAAGAATTAAAAATTAAATTATATATATTATGAAAGAATTCAATTCAATTAATTAAAAATTAAAAATTAAA
>JAUMHE010000016.1:556522-581828 GCA_032359235.1 Enteromius mattozi
TCCCAGTGGAAAACCCCCCAAAAGTGAGCTGTACTGAACCGTACCGTACCGTACTATGCAGTGGAAAAGCGCCATTAGACTCAACCCTTTTCTAGGATCTGTTTTGACTTAGACTTGACCCTCTTTTGGTCTTGATCTAGACTTTGGCACTTTAGACCATCTTCTGGTCTTAGTCTTGACTCAAACTCAACCTATTCAGGTCTCAGCCTTCTTAGATAAGAAACAGCTGGTCTCGAAACACAGGCCACAATAAGACATTAGGCTTGGGTATCGACATTTATTTTTTAATTCGATTCCCACATTGCATTTAAAAACCGATTTATGCCAACAGAAAACCAGATCTCAAAAGAAAATGTAACTATTTTAAAAGGTGGCGATTTTTTAAGAATCCATAAAATGTGATTCAATTCAGTTTCCCATTGGTCAAAGCATAGCTAATTTAGAGTGGAAAACATGTCTATGTGAGGTGACAAGGACATTGATTGTAATAATGCATAGATTAAAAGTTTGGGAATTAATCTGAACAGCAGATGTAATTAGGACATCTCTAAACAAACTTTTTGACACTGCTAACTTTGGCCCAACTGTCCAACTGGTTCTTTATCAGAAATGGTCATTCTAACAGTTGGGGAACTTGTGGATAAGAATTTGTGTCCAACAGACTGATAAAAACCTGTGAACTCTTGCATCAGATGGTAAGCGATGGTCTGTTTGTGGTTTGTGGGCTGAGACTAGGTCAGATGCTTCAGCAGGCCAACAAAAAATGGAAAAACTCGGTAGATACTGTCATAGCATTTCAACCTCAGACTCAGAGGTTGTATGTTTCACCCTGTTGTACAAACATCCCTGAGGTACGCATGCAAGCGAAACACTCATCAGAACAAAGCACCCAACACTAAACAGACGGCTGTGATAATGGTGAAGGCTCATAGCCAGATTGTTGTCTAGAGGCGCTAGCGGTAATTGTGCTGCTTTTTTTTTTGAGCTCCTCCTTGCAGATGCTTGAGTGAGAGGGATGTGTTGAAGAGTGGTAGCACATCTGAAGAAGGTGCGTGTGTGTGAACAAACACTGCCTTCAAGTCATCACAGAATAATCACATTTACAATATGATCGCACATGAATGCCACCACAAAGTTGTAATTACCAGTGAGAAACTGGATTTTCTGTGAGCTCTAGTTGGGGGTGGAGTTAAAGAAACATGACAGAATCAAATTGGTATTGGTCATAATTACAAGGGATGCATGATATTTAATGAGAGAGATGAGACAATAATTATTGCATGCTATATAGCTGAATTTAAAAGTGAATACCAGAACATAAAAACACCACTTATGCTGGTTTAATCAGCATGAATATGAGGAATGTGTGAGGTAATATGTACTGCAGTTATTATTATGAATGTTATTATATTGTTTTAAGAGGTCTACACTGGAAAAAAAAATTTATAAGGCAAGCTGTTGTAAACAATTTATTTCAGCTACATTCAAGTAAACAAATTTAGTTGAAAGTTAGTCAACACAATTAGTTTATTTAAAGTAGCTAAACTAAACTGATTGCAACCGCTTAACTTAAAATTGTAAATTTAATGAATATTTCTTTTCAGTGTATTATGCTCACCAAAGGGTGTATGTATTTGACCAAAAATATTTTGAAATATTATTACAACTTAAAATAGCTGTCAACTATTTGGAAATATTGTAAAATGTAATTTATTCATGTGACACAAAGCTGAATTTTCAGCTTCATTACTCCAGTGTCACATGATCCTTAATAAATCATTATAATAGGTTGATTTACTGCTTAATAAACATTTCTTATTATTATCACTTGAAAACAGTTGTGCTGCTTAATATATTTTGTGAAAGCCATCATATATTTATTCCAGCATTGATTTGAAATGTAAATCTTTTGTAACATTATAAATTAACTGAATGCAAAAAAAAAGAATTCCATAACCTTTGAGTTATAGTGTTAATACAATTTATTTATTTTTTATTCACCTTTGAAGAGTTCACAATACATAACCATTAAATTCTCTATGTATTTCAGCTGTTGCCATGTAATGCACTTCAGATGCTCACAGCCCTTTATCACAGCAAACAATTAGTCACAACAGGAGGCAGTTGGTGAGAGTGAGTGTTGACGTAATCTGAGCTCCGCTGTGCTAAGGTTTTGTGTGTGTGTGTGGGCTCAGTGGTCCACAGACCCCCCGCTCTACCAGCCACGGGGGTGGGAAATGGGTCGAGATTGCCTATAGTGTGCTGATACCCCCATCCGCCTCTCTTTGACACACTCTACTGTCAAGAAGCACGCTGGGCTCTGCCTCTTTGTCTTGTCACAGTGCTTTATGAACAGACCGCAGCTTTAATACAGAACATACAGTATGTACGGTGGACCACTCACACATACACCCGTACGCAAACAAACAAAGTCCGTATAAACAGCCATCCATCTCACTCCCAATCGAGAGAGTGACAGAGCATATTGGCTGTTGCTCAAACCGGTTTTGTATGGATTGTTTTAATAGACCGCATCCCTCCTTTGTCATGAAATATTCCCCGCACGCAGGAGAGTCGCATTCCCGCAGACATATTGCCATGACAAATCCTGCTTCTTGAATTGACAGAGGCAGTAATTTTAGATGAATATGGTTATAATGTCAGTCATTAAATCCATTGTTGTCAAATGCAAAGGCCCAAATCTCAATAATAGTGTTTATGTTGTGATACGCGAGTCGTTTATTTTATTATGGTAATGTGAGAAGAATGCATCCGTGGCCATTAAATGATATAAAATGCGTTTTTGAAATCAAAAGACTGCGGAACAATGATTATTTATGCCGTGTCCCTCCGCTGTAACTCCCATTAAAATGATATCCTTGTTAATTACACGAACCGACTGCAGAATTTATTTTACTAACCGGAGAGGGGATTTTGTAGTCTGTGTGCACGACGCCTCTAAAATTACAAATCAGGCACTCAGCCAATTTTCTGGAGTAAGAGAGCAGATTTGAAACAATTCCTTAACATGAGTTTAGTTAAAACCTGGATTGAATCGCGCATTTAATTTAAATCTTGACGGGGTCCCATGAGGAATCAATATAAGGGTTTATTTGCAGCGTTACACAGCTGACATTGACGGGAGATGCCGCTTGCATTGTTTTTTTCTCAGTGCTTCCTGCTAACAAGCTCTTTATCCAGCATAGCCACTCGCTAAAATATGCAATTTGCGAAGATGCTCAGTCTAAACTCAGACTTCTTTGGTTTGCCGCTGGCCGAGTTTTCAGAGCCGTATCCATTACTATCATCTTCTGGATGCCTTGACAACACAAAAGAACCTAGCTTTGTATCAAATATTTACCCTCAAAAATAGCTCAACAAGAGAGTCGGCTTCGCCTTAAATTCCAGCTCATAAACGTGACAAGTTGTGCTCATTTGAAGTCTTTGTGGCTGCATGTTGACAACGATCATGTAAAATGGAAATAAAAGCAGGAATATTTAAATAGGCTGTGCGAATCGCTGACTCCTAGAAGGGGGAATAAAAGGCTGGCAAAAAGAAAAACTGAACAAATGAACAAATAATGTTTCCAGACACACTCAAAGGACGAACTGTCACACTTGTTTGGCTTTGGAAAAAGCGTCCCTGTTCAAAAGGAGATTTCTGATCTACAAAACACAAGTGTTTGGCATGCATAATGCATAATGGCCGATGGGGGGTAATGGGAGGGGGGCAGTGGAGAACCCTCACTTCAAAAACAGAATCAAACCGATGATGGTCTACAGTCAGACCTTTGTGGTCAGTAGAGGACCTATTAGAGGGAGGCATGTCGCCACAGAGCAAGGAAGACCGCTGTGATAAGACAACACTAATATAGACGGCATTACATATTTTGAGGGGGTGTGGGGGAGGTTGCATCTCCTGCTGTGCCCCAAACACAGATCATCTTAAATATGTTACCCTTTAGGTAGATAGGAAGGTAGATAGGTAAAAAATAAATAAAAACAAATGGCCTGGGCTAGTGATAATATTATATTATAAAAATACATTTGTTTTGTAAATAAATACTTTATAGTTTATTTAATAAATTGTTATATTATATTATATTATTTGACAGTAATATACTAATGCATTTATTTCTTTGTTTGTATATTTTTTAGTTTATTCATTTAATTTTAATATTCCAGTGAAGATAAGACTTAAAACTGATATTTTGTATTATTCTGACTCTTAATTATAATTGGATAAGCCTCACCCATACCCATACTATTGTGAAGTCGCTTGTGAACTAACACATTACAGCTTTTCTTAAATATGGACATTTATAGCGTCCCGGCCACTAATAGCTATGTAAATCTGTATTGCTGTCATGTCTTATTTGTAGATTTCTGTCTTATTTTTAAGTTTGTTTTCTCATTTGTGTGGTTAGTTTCTGTTGTCTGGGTTTCCAGCTTGGTTGCTGTTTATCTTCACTTGTGTCTTGTGTATGTAGCTCTGTGAGAGAATTTGCAGTATAGCGTAATCTTTTCTGTTACCAACTTGCTGCCAAGCTCTAGTCTACCTGATGCCTCCCAGTGGGTTTATAAATTACATCTATATTTATCTAGACCACTAGAAGTATGTGCAGCAGATTAAGCTGTGGTCCAACCAGAGATAAAATGTCATGCGATTAATTAATCGGGTGCATAATATCCACTATCTGCTTAAAACGTCCCATAGAGGTCACGTGGGACCACATGCTCCATCTCGTCCCTGTACTGCACGTAACCCCGGCTCTGGTCCCAGACCCAGTGCCATCCAGGTGGCTCGAGCAGCTGTGGAACAGGCTCGGCTCTTTCCTCCTCGCCTGACTTCATCTTGGGTCTGTATGGGCGTGCAGCTGTTCCATTCGGCAGTACAGCGGCCCAACCACAGGCTATAAATAGGGTAGGACATAACATGTCAACAAACATTAAACCTGCTGGATTGTGGGAGTTTGAGGGGAGTTTGGTGAGATGCGGTTGGCTCGTATTGAGTTCGCTGCAGGATGTTGACGTTCCTTTAGCCCAGTATGGCAGGAAAATGTTAGAGCTGCTTGTTTAGCCCTAGTCAGTGCGAACGATTTGAGTCCGTGTTAGACGTTTCCAAAGCGCGCTCGTATTCTTTAACAGGCTGAAATCCCCAAGGAGCTGCTTGGTGGAGTTCCATGGCTGTAAGAAAAGTCACCTTGATGACTTTGTCAGCTCTGTGTTCATTTGAGCTCCTCCGTGTCCGGGGGAAATGAGACCCAGCTGGAAAGGTGACTGAGCCAGAGGGGTACAAACTTTTTCCTCCCAGGCTGCCAAATTACAATCACTTTGGTGACTTTACTCAGCATGTTATCCTAAAAATCAAGGTAGAAGAGCATTACCTCCCTTCCAAAAGAAAAGAAAAGGAAAAAAAAAAAAAAGATTTCTTTCGTTCACCCATTGTGTCTCCCTTTGTTCTTGTGATTTATGCTTCAAAATTAGGTCATTCTGCTTCTTAGCTTTCCATTTTTTTGTTATCGTTACTGCCTTTATCTTTAGTAGCTTGCCCTAAATATGATAATTTCACAACATACAATGGCTCTCTGCCAAAATCAAGCTGTCAATTTTCTACATAAGCTGCCTTCTAAGGGGCCGTTCACACAGAACGTTGCATTTGTTTTTTGCATTTAATTGCACTGTATTTACATTGTTTTTCTACATGCTAGACAGACATCCTTTTTAATACCGTGATCACATCTTGCATCGTTTGCAGCATTCTGTGTATGACACAGCTTTTTCAAAATGCATCGTTCAAGTTAAAAGATTTTTTTTCCCCCATTCCTCTGCCATGTGTCTGTTTAAACACAGAATCACATGGTTGTGAACAATCTACTGTATATATACATTATATAAAGAGATCTCCTCGCCTAAAGTACAGGAGACTTTGTTTTTAGTTGGATTTGGTGTTAGCATGTTGCAAAGCTAACAAAACAATACTTTAAAAACAACAGAAAACACTGGAATATTGTAACTGGATTAAACTATAGTATTACCAGTTATTGCTATTGAATGAACAGTATCGTAGCACTCAAGTTCCAAAAAAACAAATAAACAAACAAATAAAAACACAATATATGCTGGTTAGGTATGTCTTAAAGCATGACAGCTGGTTTGAACTGTTTTTTGTTTTTTTCCAACAGGGATGTCAGAGTATATTTTCTCATTCAAGTCCGATGAGGCAATGTTATTTTGGACTTAGACTTGAGTCCCAGTCTGATCTCGTCCAGGCTTGAGTATTATAACCCTGCTTCTTTCACCGTTTTGTATGCATTTTCTTGACTGTGCTTGCTGCAATGCATTTTGGGAGTGCCTTAAATTCGGCGAAAAGAAGCTACCTTAAAAAGTCCTTCCACTTAGAACAGCCTTTGTGTTGAGAAATACGCCTACTTAGGCAGCTCACAAGGTTTTTGGAACGCAGCCAGTGTGTATTTATTGCTGCATCAAAGGAAGTTTCTTTGTAAATAAATTCATGTGAATGTTCACAGTAAATAACGTTTTGCTTTGATTGGAGGAGCTTGCCGCTTGTGCACCGTATAATTATCGAGGTGCGTTATTATCAGCGAGGGAAAAAAAAAGACACATGCTGTGATTATCCCGCAGAAATCAAATCCCGTCATCTCCAGATATCCGTAGCCGACGTAATCAGACCGAAGCCTTTTCGATGTCCTCGACTGCCAATTAATTACGAGCGGACCTCTCGATCTCCCGAGGCCCAAACCTTTGTCACTGTGAGTGTGCGAGAGTGTGTTTGCGAGTCAAAGAGAGCTCCAGTGCTCCGGACTCTGGCATATTTCCTCATTAGACCCTCTGGAGACATAATGACCTTTGACCTATTGGCTGCATATTGGACGGATGCTGCAGTGCCGCTGGTTGTCAGCTCTCTGGCAATGTGTCTGCTCTGACCTGCCTGGTCCATTTCACCATCACGCCGCATTTTTCAGGGTCTCAAAGGCCGATCGCTCTCTGGAGAGTTCAAGTCTTAGATCTGATTATATTCGTGTTATTTGTATTTAATGCTGCCGTTTATATCGGATTTCCTTACTGATGAACTGTGACAATTGGAACTAATGTAACTGCAGCTAAAAACTGTATTTCATCTGATGCCAAGTGCAATCCGTCGAGCTGAAAAATGACCCAGGGTTATTTATGGAGTGGTGTTTGTGGTTGTTGGATGACATGTAAATGTGCACTTTACAATAATATCTGCCATTTTGGCGTGACAAATTGATGTAGTGTAGAAGATACACTCTGAAAGTGTGTGTTGGATAGTTTAGGCTCAGAAAGAGGATTCTGGGATTAGCTGCTTTGTGGTGCCCGTTCATTCATCAGAATTTCCTGCTCAAAACCAATAGGGAATTTTTGGAAAGCAGTCATAGTGAAAGAATTCGAGGAGGAATGTTGTAATGCGCCTGCTTTTATTGTGAGCGTCGCGTGTTTAAAACGATATGACATTTTAGTCAGTGGATAGTGGGATTATTTTAATTTTGTTTGAGATGTCTTTTGGCGTTCTTACAGACCAGCGACGAGGCTGGAAACACGAGCTGAAGTTTTTAGATTTCAATTATCAGATGAGAGCTTTGTGAGTTTTATGATTAAAAGACATTTTTGAATTACTACATAACTACAATAATAGGGCGATTTTATAACCCGAGGGAAATGTTTTCAGCCAGATTTTCATTTTTATTGGCCTCTGTTATTATAAAGGGATTTTATGGGTTCAATACAAGTTAAGCAATATCAAATATCAACTGACAAATGCAGAAATACATTTCAACTTGTCTCCTCAGTTAACTAAATAATGTACTATGTTATATAGTTTTATACAGCAAGGAGTTACACCTATTGTTAAGTTACATTTTTAATATTATAAATTATTCAAATAATTGCTTTTGAATTTTGTATTCATCAAACAATCAACAAATATTTGGCTGCACAACTGTTTTCAACATTGATGATAATGCATGTTTCCTAAGAAGAAAATCAGCATGTCATAATGATTTCTGAAGTTCAGAAATTATTTAGATTTTAAAGCATATTCAAATAGAAAACAGTTATTTTAAACTGTATGAATGTTCCACAATATGACTGTTTTAGCTGTATTTAATAAATAAATAAATAAATGCAGCCTTGGTGAGGTGAGCATAAGAAACATCTGACCCCTACCCCAAACTTTTGAATAGTAACAGATATTAAATTTGTTCCTCCATATTCAAAAATTATGTTATTTGAGTTGTAAAGTTGTTTAAATCATATTTTTAGTACATTGATGAAGGCATACATACTGTGAGTGAGTGAATGTAGGAAAGTATGATGTGAAAGCTACCCTGTTTACCATGCCAGAAGTAAAAAAAGAAAAAAAGAGATAACATGAAACAGATAAAGTCAGCACTGTACAGTATGCAGAGCAGTGTACAGAGAGTGTATACTCTGGGATGAGTCAGAATAATTTTCTGTGGTGTCTTTGACTTGTATTGAACACTGAGGGGTTCTGTAATTCATCTTGAATGAAGTTCAACAGAGGCAGAATATTATCTATACATCTTTAATTCAAAGAGTTTCTTTGTCAAGGAACGGATTCCGTTTTCAAAAATGTTGTATTGTCACATGTAGGCTATTTAAAACGAAAACCAAAAATCAGGAATGATTAATAGAAGGATTTGTGTTTATTAGCTAATATGTGTTTATGAGCATCTCAGAAGGGATTCTAAAACGAGATCATCAACGCCTTTCCTGCATGTCTCGTTTTTGAGTGATTAAATCAATTTCTTGTAAAGGGAAAGTGTTTTCTCTTCTGTCTTTGAAGGTTTGTCTGACTGCACTCATCAGCATGCGGAGCAGCGGTTGATGGGTTAACCCTCCGTGTGCTGGCAGCGGGATGATTGGCCTAGGCTTTGTGCTGCTCTCTCTCTTTCTCTCTCATCTGTCCTTGGGGGCCTCCCCCCACCCCCCCATCACCATGTCTGGGCCTGGAGCCCGTTGCTATGGTAACCTCAGGAAGAGTTAATGCAGCAGGAGACTGAAATTGTATTATCTTCTATTTTTCCCCCCCTCTCCTTTCTTCATTTTTTATTTTATTATTATTATTTTTTTTTTTAGCTGAGTTGGTGGTGGGGAGAAGGAATATTGGTTCACATGTGAATTCTAATAAAAAAAAAAATATATATTGTCTCTTGGGGGTGGTAGTTTTTTGGTGAAATAAGACACATTTTATTTGTTCTGTTCTTATTTTAGAATTATATTAAAGCGGCAGCCGATATATCGGACAGACCGATTAATCGGTCTAAATATTTGTGGTATAAAATTTATTAAAATAGGCCTTTATCTTCACCTCTATCTTTACCTGTTTTCGCTTCTTTGACTTCATCACCCTCCCACCATTTCCCCTTTGACACTTGAGCCCCATCGAGGGCTTGTTTGCTTTGCTCCTACCTCTTGTCTCACTTCATGTTTCTGCCCATTCATTGACAGTGATGAGTGCGGGTCCAAGGGCTCCACTCAAGAACACCGGATTTGCTTGAAATCCCCGTATTAACCGTATTGTAATCCCACCGTCCGCTTGTGACGAATGAACTGGAGAGATGTGTGTTTTAGCAACCGGAAAATTAATAGAGGGGCTGAATGTAAGCTAGACAAAACAGTGAGACACGCTGGGAGAGGAGGCAAGAAATTATACACCAGATCTGAGATTGAGTTTAGACACGCTTCTGTGCATGTTAACTTATGAAGCTGGTTTAATGACGATTCGGTACATTCGTGTAGTACAATCATGAGTTATAATTGTTATTATTGTTAGAATTGTGATTGTGTAGTCCTTTAGGAACTATTTAAATTAAAACAAAACACCGTTTTTTTTTTATATACTTGTATTTCTGTACTTTTAAAGATGCTATTAGGACACAATTTATGCAAAAATTATTTACTTGAATTATTTGAACTATATTTATTAAAAATCAAATTCTGATTATATAGGCATCAAAATCAAATTCTTGAATTAATATTTTTACCAAAATATTTTCAAGATTATTATTAATAATAAATATTTTTTTGAAAACAGCTGTGTTTAATATTTTAGTAAAAGTTGTGATACATTTTTCTCAGAATTTCTTTGATGAGTATTTCAAAAGCACAGCACATCATTAATTTAAAATCTAAAACTTTTGTAACATAATATCTCTTTAACATATTTGGTAAAAATAAAAGCATTATATATATATATATATTTCCCCCCTTCTTTATATATATATATATATATATATATATATGTGTATGTATATCTAGTCTGAACTGACACACACTGTTTTGTTGCAAGGGTCTTGAGGTGAACTATCAGTTCCTGTACAGTTAAAGTAAGAGGGTTTCACCCATTATTGTAATCTCTCCTTTGTCTTGACTTTCCGTCCTGATAAACTGCTTGTTGGTTGTGGTTGCATCTTATCTCATGCTTCTGCTCTGTAGTACTCTCTTTTTCTCTCCCTGTGGGTGTTTTTTATAGTATGAGTGGTTTCTATGAGTGTCACTGTTGATTAATTAGTGTGTGTTCACAGGGACTGCCTCTTGTTGCCGGTTAAAATGTCATTCACTTAGTGGAGCTACTTAGAGCTATTTCAGTCTTTGATAAGCCATTTTTATATATGAGTGTGTGTATTGTTGACCCAGTATCGCTAATATCATCATAGCCTAGTTCGATATTATCATTGCTCTCTATTTCCAGCTCTGTGTGAGAAGAGAGATCTCATTTCAAACAGCAGAGCACTTTGAATTTTTATTTGGTTATCATATGGCTTGTAGCTTTACCTCTGTGACAAAAACTCTGAATTTAGTAGTGAGTCAAACATGTAAATGAATGTCATCCAAAGAAAATGACCCTTGATGGTGTTTTGTGGTTAATTGTCTATTCACGAGCACATCCACCATGTCTGAGCACTCCAGATAAGCAGAAAAACTCACAGGCAGGCAAAAATGATTGCTACATTTGCAGTTAGTTAGCTAATAAGGCAACTAATGACAAAATTGCACCAACAAAAGTATTGAATTTGACTTGTTTTTCTCGCTTGTAAATGTGTGCGTGTGTGTTTCCACAATTAGATCTGTGTATTTACTCAGATATTCAGCAAAGCAAACTCAACAATTATGTTGCTGTAAGCATGCACTGATAACAGTGCTGGTTTTGACAAATTATTTACAGATATTATCATGCATGAATTTATTTTTATGTATTCCATCTCATTAAATATTCAGTTAGCCTTAAAGGGACAGTTCACCCACAATTGCTAATTCTTTCATAATTTACTCACCATCAAGGTTTTTTTTTCTTCTTTTTCAATGAGTTTCTTATAGAAGCCTGTTTCCGCCACTAAAAAAAAGAAAAGAAAAAAAAAAAGTTACTGCGACTTTTTCAATTGCGAGTTTATATTTCACAATTCTGAGAACAAAGGGAGAACTGTGAGATATAAACTCGCAATTGCAAGTTATATCTCGGATTTCTGACTTTATTTAAAGTCGCAATTCTGACTTTTTTTTCTCAGATTTGCGAGTTATAAAGTCCAATTTTGAGCGGAAAAAAAGGAGTAAGATGTTCTCAGAATTGCGAGTTTCTGTCTCACAATTCTGAGATAAAAAGTCACAGTAATCTTTTTTTATTACTCAATGGTGGAAATGGGCTTATATAGTTTCTTTCTTCTGTCGAGCATTAAAGAAAATATTAAAACAAATAAATAAATAAATAGTTGACTGTAGCCATTGACTTCTATACTACGGAATACAATACTATAGTCAATAGCTACCAGCAACTGTTTAGTTACCAACATTCTACAAAATATCATCTTTTGTGTTCAGCAGAGTATTGATACAGACATGGAACGACATGAGTGTGAGTAAAGGATGCTAATTAAAATTTTTGGGTGAACTATCCCTTCTGTTTGAAGGCACATCCAAACATTTGCAAAACTTTATTAATCAGTGAAAATCATATTTTGCACCTACAGTTATTAAATATAAAGTAACTGTAAGGGTCATAAATGCAAACCGTTATATACATAATCGTTTTTATGAAAAATAATTTTGTTCAACGTATACAGAATGTGATGCTAGTGAGCCAAGAAAGCCCCGATGATGTTTTATTGTACTTTATTTCCCATTAGATAAAGTGTGTCTGTGCACTTTAGGTCTGCTTTGGGTATATAAGCCGCTTAATGCCAAGAAAGAGGCAGTAAAGTCATTTCATAGTCTCTTGATTGATCATTTTATGTCATAGTAATGAAATAGCAGTAACCCTAATGCCCAAACATTTATTGCTTTAGTTTGAACATTTTTGTTGTTATTATTATTGTTGGTGGTGGAGCAAACGATTTGAATAAAACCACTTACTTAAGATTCAATTTCTGCCTGCACGACTGGGGAAAATGAATGAAAAATAATCCAAGCACTTTATCCAATATCATGAATAATGCACCTCTGTGTGAAAGGTTTCACATTCGCCCGTTCATATGGCTTGCTTTATGTACCAGTCATCATTGTCTTTGCCAATGGGGGAGCGTGAGCCAAAAAATCAAAAAAGCGTTTGTGCCAAATGAATCCAATGTGGCTCCAGCAAGCTTTTTTTTTTCCCTTACTGGCTCGAACAGTCGACTTCAAACTCCCAGCAGTGACACATACTTTCCTCTTCAACAGCTTTCCTTACCCCATGTGGTGGACATTACCCTCTAGACTGACAACTTCTCCAGTTTCCTCCAAACTCGCCGGCTCCGTGTGTGATGCCAGATGACTGTTATTAGGACCCCTCTGTAGCCTGAACACAGAGCTCTGAAAGGTCACCAGAAAAAAAAAAAAATCACTTAGAAAAAAGACAAAGGGCGAAAGAAACAAGAGTTGGCTGCCAACAAGCCATGTGCTAATAGCACAATAAAACAATACTGTTAAGTGGCCCCTGAAAATAATTGCAGATCTGTGTTTTTATTTGCTAAGGCTCCTGGGTAATAAAGCGGGTAACGTTCAGTGCTAGCAGTAAAATGCGTTCGACCACATGTGGAAAAGAGAGAGTGCGCTGTCCTGTTGACCATTTTTATTTGGAGATGAAGGGATGGGAACACAGTCCTGTTAGAGTCATTATTATAAAAAATGGTATTGGGTTTATATTTGATCCCTTTGTTTTCAGAAGATGGACTGATTGTGTGGTCTAAAAAAGAGACTCATTAAAAAAGTAGTGCTTCTTTTTATTCTAAACACGTCCTGCTTTCTTTACTGTTGAATACAAAAGATGGATATCCTTCCTAGTGAAAAATAAACATATTTGAAATACATAAGTATACTACATACTAATATAATACACTTTCATATTTATAGACTTAATAAAATGCCATGCAATTGCACTTTTAGTCTGCTAAATTGGAACAACTTATTTTGTCCTTAATGCACTTTAAATTAGTGCTGAAGTCCAATTAAAGACATACTTAGTATATTTGATTGTGCTAAAGTGGAACTATTGCATGTATACTTAAGGTACACTTTAAATATTTTGCATTTAAAGGGCGATATTACACAATCCTCATTAAAAGTGACATTAAAATGCATTTTAGGCTTATTAATAAGAAATGTGCATTGTGCACAAGTAATACTCCAAGTAAAGTTTAATTAAAAATTTTATATCAGTACGTTTCGAGTTATCTGTCAGTAAATATGTTAAAAGATTTGAACTATACTTGGTATGAAATGAATATATTTTAAATATCTAACTTTTTTACTAGGGCTAGCAATATCCTTTTTAGGCTATATAATGAAAGTGAATGGGGACTGAGTCTGTCAAGCTGTAAAATGACAAATATTAAAATAGTCCACACGATTTGTACATAATAATTGAGGACTTTATAGAGTATATATTAGTGCTGTCAAATGATTAATCACCATTAATCTCATTCATAATCAAGTTTTTGTTTACATAATATATGTATGTCTGCTGTATATTAATTATGTATATATACACACCACACACATGCATGTATAAAAATCCAGAAATTATGTTATTTTTATGTTTATATATTGAATACATTTATTGATAATATGAATTATATGAATATAAATATTTTTCAAAATATGTACTGTATGTGTGTGCACTTATATATATATGTATATATAATATATATAATATATGTATTTATTTTAGATGTGTGAATAATTGTGATTAATCGTTTGACAACACTAATATGTTTATATATATATATATATATATATATAAATGCACACACATACAGTACATATTTTAAAAAAATATTTATATTCATATAATTCATATTATAAATCTCAATCTAACTGCAGCTGGGTAAATAAATAAATACTAGCTAACTAACACAATACGCTTTCTTTACATATATTTCTCATTTCATATATATATATATATATATATATATATACTGTATATATGATGTGTGTGTCATATGAATATCAAAAAATTATTTATATTTTTCAGTAAACTATTAAAGGTTAATACATAAGCATTTGGATATTCTGTCAAAACCGTTCACTCTGGAGTCTTCTTTTCCTTTCAAGGACACTCAGACTGTTTGAAGAAGATTAAATGTTTTGTGTACAGCAGGAATTCAGCAGCTGTGGCTGCCTTTGAGTTACTGCTGAGACTGAGAAGACAAATTAGTGTATCTCGCTGCTTAATAACAAACTGTGTACAGGAAAGCCAAAGCTACTTAAAAGATCTCTTGGAGACAACAAAGAAGTTGAATGAAATGTGTTCTGTCACTGTTCCTTTTGTGACAGGCCCAGTCAACTGATTCTTTTTTTTTTTCCATCAATGAGGTGAGTGGAGAGTCATTATCTGAAGATTAGTGACAGTATCAGGTTTTGGCACGTGGAGCCCTTGGGGTCAAAGGACTTGGCAGGCCGTCGGCTGCTCACAGGCAGAAGCGGGGTCTGTAGCTGTAACTCACCACATCGCTGTGACCTTTAAGCACTGCTGGCCCAAGAGGAGGGAAGCTTTATCAGAGACACTCTCCGGGACTATCTGTTGACACGGCCAATCTGATCCAATAATGCTTCGCCAATCATCTCCTCTTTTCCCTCATGCCTTGCATATAGCTCTACTGCTGCTTCTTTTTCTAGTCCTGTTTTTTTTTTTATGAATTATGCTGGTTTTATGTTCTTCTGACCCCAGTCAGATATGTTTTTATAGGTGTCACATCTTCTGGCTTTCCAAAAATAGCTCATGGTTTTGATGTGTGTTTTTATAGGTTTTCAAACAAACAAGCATTTATAAAACTGTTCTTAAATATCAATACTTTAACAAAAAATAAAAAAATGAGGTGCACACAGCAGCAAACTATGGAAGCCCGTTTTCTCCACTAAATAGAAATACAAAAGCTTATTGTAACTTTTTTTCTCGCAATTGGGAGATTTCAGAAAAGTCAGAATTGTGAGTTATAAATTCAGAGAACATGTCTTTTTTCCACTAACCATTGGACTTTCTATCTCACAATTCTGACTTTATATCTCCCAGTTGCAAGAAAAAAAAAGAAATAAAAAGTCGCAATAATAAAAAAAAAATGTATTCAGTGGTGGAAACAGGCTTCCATAGCAAACACATCCATCTGAAGTCCTAATGGCATATAATCACAGCCTTGCAAACAAACACAGCAAACCTTGAGCTTTTTAAAATCACATTTTAAATTAAAATGGAGCTTTTTTTATTATCTGAACTGTTTTAACTACAAAAAAAAAAAAAAAAAAAATATATATATATATATATATATATAATTATTATTATTAATATTATAGTTATTATTATATTAAGTACATTGTTTTAAAGACACCTAATATAAAGTAAGAACTAAAATATTCAGTTTGTTTTTTAACAGTTAGTTGACTAGTGTTTTTTCTTCTTTTTTGTATTCAGGGATTTGTTGCTCAATCGATATAGCCATTTTGAATTAATTTTATAATCTATGCAAGTTAGGGAGAGTGGTCTGTAATCCATTTGTGTGAGAGGGCTTAACGTCTCTGACATATAAGATAGGGGTTTAACACCCTTCTCAAGGGAGCCGTACTGCATATTAGCGTAGTCCATTAGAACTGGAATTGACCCATTTGTGGGTATTCAGGGTCACTACACCTTTCCAGACATGTTTAGGAACCTGGTTATTTCACACTGATTGGAGTGCTTCCATGAGTCTCTCCAGCTATTATGCCACTTGCAGGAATTAGCGATTCAAACCCACAGCCTGCTGCTTTGCCCTCCGAGAATACGAACATTTTGTCCCCCCGTTTCAAAGAATCAAACCCTTGTGAAGTAACGCTAGCGATTATACAGATCTGACTTGAGATTTCAAAGTCCTGGACTTGTCTTTATTCAAGATGTCTCCTTAAATCAGTTAATTAACGTGAGATAAAACCCAATCCTTTAATTAAGAGCTAATTCCTTTTTATTAAGATGGACTTAAGTGCTTAAGGAAACAAAACTGTATTTGTCATTCCTTCCATTAGAAGCGCTCTTTTAACTTTCAAAGATTTTCTTTTTTAGGTTTTAGGTTTATTAGCCAATGCGTGTGCCGTTTTCTGCTCATCGAAACCCGGCTGTTTGAAAATTTAACAGCAGGCCTGATGGCTGGAAGGGTGGCGTTGAGGATTTTACCATTTGTGACCCTGGACAACAAAACCAGGCTTATGTTGCACGAGTATATTTGTAGCAATAGCCAAAAATATATTGTATGGGTCAAAATGAATCATTATGATATTAAGTTACGATCGTGTTCCATGAAGATATTTCGTAAATGACCCACACTTAATTATTGGTTAGTAATACTAACTTTAAAGGCGATTTTCTCAATATTTGGATTTTTAATTTTATTTTTTGTTTTTTGCACCCTCATGTATCCTATACTAACTCATCATACTGTATATCAGTGGAAAGCTTATTTATTCAGATTGCAGATGATGTATAAATCTCAATTTACATTTATGACTGGTTTTGTGGTCCAGGGTCACATTTGTCAAATCAAATGCATTCCGGTCACTTCAGAGAACACCAGAGTCAAACATGATATACTCCTTTCCGCTGAGTGTTTTCAGAATATAATTGAATATTTGGGCACACTTTCTATTTTTTGTATTTTAAATACAGGCTTCATAGAAAATGTTACAAAGTTTTTTTTTATTGTCAACCCACATGGTTTTAATTGTGGCAAGTCAGGTCACATCAGGTTGCCAGTTTTACACCAAAACAGCAGTTTTATTTACATGTTTTGCATTGCTAGTTATGTATTCTACTTCAGTCGGGTGTAGAGTGAGACTTCGGGGTTTGTGACTGAATTCTTGCCAGAGAGGAAGTGTTTGTACAACGTCATCTTAAACGCATTGATTGAGGCCGACAACTCAACTTTTATAGACTAATTTAAAGCGTCTACTCTGAGTTTCTTCTCATTAAAACAATTCTTTGTGTTTTTAGACACATTTGGAATGTTTTTACACCCAAAATAAATGTCATGTGCTTCATGGCCCTCACCTCACTAAAGACTTCACGATGAAACGCCGCTCTGGTGTAACACACCAGAAAACCTCAATTCACTGCCCATCTGTCCAAAGACATTGGAAGTGTTGTGAATCGCAGCCAGGAGGCAAGTGAGGGTGGGCTGCGTTGATCTTTAATGACCTTGTTCGGTGAACAGGTAACTAGATAAATTCAGTCTGAACTTTAAGGGGAGTAAAATACACTATTTATCAATGAAATACGTTTATTAGATTGAAACTATGCACTGTCAGATTGCTTTCTAGAGGCATTTATGTTTGTACACCCTTAATGCATATTAATTAATAGTTGATATTAATACCCAATTATATTTAATTACATTGGTTCATTGGTTATTAGTATGCAGGAGATGAAATAAAGAAAAACGATCTGAAAGCAGACTGACTAGACTGGCTGTTTGTGTCTGTGTTGAAGCACAATGTTCTGTGTATTTAATTAACTTTTTGGAGTTAATCACACTTTGAGAAAAATGCATTTATTTTTATACTGGACAGAATTAATGAGCTTAGCAAGAATCGTTTTTATACACTTTCCAATTAGTTAACTCTAGAAGTTTTTAGATTGCGACTTTTATCTCACAAATCTGACTTACATTTATACGTTTAGTCACCAAGCAGACAGTTTTATCCAAAGCAACTTACAAATGAGGACAGCGGAAGCAATACAAATCAACAAACTTTTGAAGATATGCAATTATATGCAAGTGCTATAACTAATCTCAGTTAGCTTAACACAGTACACATAGCTTTTTTAAATTCTATAATAAATAAAAAGAAAACCAATAGAATAGAAAAGAATAGCAAGGTAGTTGTATAAAAAGAAAACGGATAGAATACAGAAGGAATAGAAAAGCTGTTTTTATTTTAAGAAATCAAGCAGGTAGTAAATGATTCGAGTGCAACTCTAAAAGGGTCAATTTCTTTTAGAATAGAATTATAATAGAATAGAACTGAGAATTGTTTAGGATGGAGTTGTTTCTCATACTGGTGAGTTATAAACTTCAAGAGGTAAACTCACAGTTCTTTGGAACAAATTCAGAATTGCACAACTGCGAATGTATAACCTCCAGTTCTGACGAATTCTGAGTGTCTCACTTTTTTCTCCTGGCAGCAGAAATTCTTCAGAATTCTGAAGAAGAAGAAACACAAAATTGCAAAATGTAGGCTACATTAACAATTCTAAGGAAAAAAACAACAAATACAAATCTGAATTGTAAAAATAAAAAGTCACATACCTTTTTTATTCCATTACTGAAATTTAAGTAAGGAATAACTGACGATGGGCTGTTGAATTATTAGAAAAGTAGAGCACACCTGAGGTGGTGAGGCAGTCACGATGTGAAGCCGAAGTGCATTATTTTTCAATTATTCCGCTTATACTAAGGTTGCCACACCTAAATATATGACATATTTCAAGGTATTTGTGAGGTTTTTGTACTTAAAATGCTATTGTGAGTAGGACTATTCCTTCGGCATCTCATTCAACACTTCCGTTGTTAATACTAAAACGTCATTTTAGACCAAGTACCAGAGGCTTGAGCAACTGATTGCAGACTAATGCAGTTAATTACTAAGTTATATGTGAGTAAGTGTGTGATAGAGAGAGAGAGAGCGGGACAATACATTGTAACAATTGTCATGCCAATAAAGCAGATATTGATTGATTGATTAAAGTCCGACTCACACTGTGCGATTTTAGCCACGATAGAAAGATTTCTATAAGCCTAGGCTAAAATCTGTAGTCTTTGATTGTTTGTTTGACATGTTCACCGATTAATGGGTGTTACGATCAGATTTTACCTTTTAGGAAATTCTGGCAGTGTTAGAAGATTTTGCGCATAGTCCTTTGTGACATCTCCTACGATGAACATCAAACTTTCTTCATATTTCAAGACAAGCCATGATCATAATTAATGCTAGAGATTTCTTCTATATGCCATAAACTCCTGCGCTCTTGTCCTCTGCTCGCAAAATTCATCTAATATATGTTGCGTGGTGTCTGGATGTGTGGATGTCGCTACCCAGCCCGTCGCAGTCGGAGCGTGGCCTTTTCCTTTGCGTTGGCCCACGGCACCTCTCTGGCAGACATTTGCAGAGGCTGGGCGACACTGAACACCTTCGCGAGATACTACAATTTTCGTGTTGAGCCAGTTTCTTCCAGTGCGTTGGGTAACAGGTAATTGGTGGGAAGAACTGACCGGTGTCACGCTTGCTGCGCCATTCCCTCTCACTGGGGATGCGAGCGCTGTTTACTCTTCCAGTAAGTTCCCCAGGTGGCAATGTGACGTGTCTATATCTATGGTTGTAAGACCTTTGAAATAATAGAAACCATTTGGCAAAATGATATGGAACTCTGATGCGGTCAAAGAACTGCCTAGAACTACATCCCTGAAAATAATTGCACACCTTAGAACGTTCATCAGCCAATCAGATTCAAGCATTCAACAGCCCCGTAGTATAAGCTTATATATAGCTAACATGAATATTCACAATGTTTTAACATTATTTCCAGCAGTTCTGCTCAAAACTCTCGACATAAACCTTTTCTCAAATTTGTCCAGTGTTCAGTGAACAAACAGAAGCTTGTGGAGACCCTTCATGAGAGGGTCGATGTGCTCTCGTTTTCACAGGTCTTCCCATAACATTTCAGTAATTGTGTTGTATTTGGCATATTGAAGAGTAATTCCCTCCTGATCCAGCAGACTTTTCACAATGACACTCGTGCACAAGAGCGCAAGAGAATACAAGAATCTCTCTTTCTAAAGTAAATAGGGCTTAAAGCGGCTCTTGTAATGGTAGCTATTGAAGTCCATTAATGTTAATGTAATAAACAAACATGGCTGGTTAGATCTGGTGGAACATGACAGTGCTGTAATCTGCGTGATTGTGCTCACACTGACACCAGCAGTGAAAAATGGATGGAGCTTCTTGGCATATTTATGTGAAGGGACGGGAGACTGGAGACTAATAAGAGAGAGGTGGGGGCCCCTGCTGATGTGTGAGGCAATATCCTCCTGCGGTCCTCGGCCCCTCTCAGGGGACGTCTCTTTAAAGGACATGGGGAGAAAAAAAGGAACGAGAGAACGGCTGGCACGCTGCCCTCAGAAAGCTCGCTGCTATCTTCTCTTCAAAGGCACTGATTACCCAGCTCTCCCTCTTCATGTAAACGCTCTCTCGCGCATTCGGCCCCCTGAAATGATGCATGTATTTTCATGAGAATGTGACACACTATAAGCACAGAGGAAGTGTGATATCTTGCTGATGTTTCAACTTTTCTTTAGTGTCTTTGTAAAAATGTAAATTTGGCAGTATTGTGAGATGTTTGTGTGTGTGTTTGTATGTGTGTGTTTTAAGACACTAAATGTGTTGACCTTTTTCAGTGGATGAAATTAATTTCATTAAATGCTAGTTAATTAGTCATTAGGCACAGGCACAAATTGCTGGGTGATGTGCAAAAAAAATAAAATAAAATGAAATAAAATAAATAATAAAAAACAGTATACAACAATGCATATGATAATTGTAAAAATGTCTACAAAAATAAATAGAAAATACATAGTGATTTTAAGAGATATTTTATCTCATTTGACTGTTTTTGTTTTGTTTTGCAATGTGTTACACTTAAAAATCAAATTATAAAAATTCTGTGTTTATATATTTTTATTTTATTTTGTTTTTATACTACAAATAAAGTAATTATTTTATACACACTTTTATACACACTTTTTATTATATATTAAATAATATGATTTTTAAGTGTTACACAATGGGGGAAAAAAATAAAAGAAAAAAACTATATCTAAAACTTAAATCGCTATATATTTTCTATATATTTTGTTAAATTAAATTATTTTTACATATATATGTATAGTAAAACCAAAATTATTCAGACACCAGACATGATTTATTTTTGTATTTATTTGGCTGCAGGACACTATAGTTCATTTGAGTGAGCATACTAAAGTAAACCGAGACATATTATACCTCAAAACTTCTTCATACAGTGAAGTACCAGTAAAATTGATATACATTTTTTGACTATATATATATATATATATATATATATATATATACATATACATGGTTTTAAGGAAATAAAATATAAATGTCATAATAAATGAATGCAAAAGAAAAAAAAAAACAACAACAACCAAACAACAAAAAAAAACGCTTAACGCTGTGTAACTTTTTAAAAATGAAGTCATCATTAATATAATAAAACAGCATATAAGCACCAGCCCTCAATGCACTCAATATTAAATGAATCAGACACTAATATATCAGTGATAAGTCTTTTATTCCTGTTTTTGCGGTTGGGATTTCCACGAGTCTGAGCTGGTGTAATGAAATGAACAGTATCACAGTGTAAGTGTTTTCTGATCTCACTGCTGGTGGGCTTTGATTGATGAGACACCACGGCTTTTGCAGTTTCTGTCTGTCAGAGGAACACATTTATAGAGTTTTGACACGTGTAGTAATCAAACTATAATACAAACTTCCGCTGGTTTTTGGACTTTTATTGGGTCACTCTTCATTTAGTCTTTGTTGCTCTGTTATTTATCCCGTTTCTGTTTGTTTACTGATGCTAATTCCATATATACTTGTAAATCTTCATTTAGCAGTGCTCTGGTGAATGGGCTGTGTGTGAGGAGACAGGAATAAAACTTTCACACTCCAGAATTCACAGATTAGCCTGCAGCCCACAGGTGCCACATCACCATGGGAACTGTTTGAAAAGCGTTAAAATTACTCAGAACTGCTTCATGCATTTAAAAAAAAAACAATTTCGGTTTGTCTGAACTCAGTCTGCTGTTGCTGGAATTCAGATATCTTTGATGAAATGGTGAAATACAAGTCTTCTTTCTGCAATACGATGCAATGCTAAAGACAATCTTCATTAAAATATTAAAAAATCATCCAAATGATGCATCTTATTTATCGGTTATTATTTGCAAAGTTTAGTAAATTGATGATGGTTTTTTTTTAAAAAATATTTAAATTCCACCTCAAATGTGTCTGACCCACATCAAATGCTTCTGGAATTGTAATCGAAATGATTCTTTTACCATGTCTGTCCTACATCAAATAATTAAATCAACAATGTGATGAAATGAAATTTGAGGCAGTGTAATGATTCCTGCAACTGAAAGCAATCAGGGACGAACTTCACATGTGTGAACTGCAAGGGTCCCAGAAGTTCATTATTTTTTAAGTTAATTTGAAATTGGTGCTTGCTTTATTTTTGCCCACATAACAGAAATGGAGCTGGAAGGGCCTGGGGTTTCATTTCCGTGCTCTGTGCTGGAATCAGAGATCAAAGACACTCGTCTCACTGAACCTACTACTGTCCCTCTCTCACACACACACACACACACACACACACTCACACACACACGCTCACGCTCCGTTTCTCTCTGCACATTCAGATCTCTGCACTTTCCTTTTTCTTCCTTTGTCTTACATACAAATACAAACTTTTGTTTTATGTCTTTGGGACTGGATTTATATACATACACACATTTAGACTTTGACTTTTAGAAGTCAATATGCTCTTTTATATGTACATGCTCATTCTATCAATTCTATCAACCTTTTACCAATTTAAGTATTCTTTGAAGTATTTCTTTTTTGAGTACAAGTATTATTATCATTATTATCATCATTATTTTATTTATTTCTGGTGGGTTCTATAAAAAAAGTTTGGTGAATCTTATTTACTGTCATTAAGTTATATAATTTATTGTATAATAAATAATATAAAGAGAACAAGAATACAGAATAAAGTTTTTAAAAGAAGTCTCTTATGCCCACAAAGACTTAACATATTTGATCCAAAATACAGTAAAAACAGTATTAAAATAAAAAAAAAATATTACTTATTACATTATTATTATTATTATTATTAGTAGCAGTAGTAGTCTACAATTATAATTTATTATAATTTTATTATAGTAACATATTATTATAATTAAAAATAACTTTATATTTCTATAAATATATATTTTTAGGTGATTTATTCCTCTGATGGCATTCCAAACAAGTATAAAATATTTATAAATTAAAAATTTATTATTATTATTATTATTATTATTATTATTATTATTTCCGGTGAATTTAATATGCAAAGTAATAGATTACTTTACTTGATATATATATATATATATATATATATAACTTTATCTATTTAAAAATAAATAAATACATTTAATTGTGAAAAAAACTATTTGTTTAATTTTAGTTGCTTTTTGGTGCATCTTATTCACTGTTATTTACCATGTAATATATTTTTTTAAAGACAATATATATATATTTTTTTTAAATAACTGTTTTACTGTTTTACTTTTATTTATTTATGTGTCATATTTGCTGTCACTAAATTATATTATCTTAAAATCTGTTATTAAAAAACGTCACCCGGTATTAACTATATAAAAATTAGTGCTGTCAATAATTTAGGACTGTGCATTAATTTAGTAGTTTGTTTATGTATTTAAAAATGCAATAAAAAATGTATGCGTTTAATCTGGCCCCCTGAATAAATGAGCACATCATATAAATGAATTTGATGAATATTTAATTGATTGACAGCCTCCGTAAAAGCAATCATTATGGTGATAAATACATATCATCAGAGCTGGAAATGTCACAGCAGATCCAGAAGAAACTTCAGCAGCAGCAGACGACACAAACTGAGTTAAAGCATTAGATGTTTCCTCCAGCTCCACTAGACACATGTGGAAGAATATGGCTTATGAAGTCATTGCGGTTGTCTAGACGTGACTAAAACCACATTTGTTTTCAGCAGCTTTGACAGACGTGTTTATTTACACGTGGGGACGCCAACGTCCATGTCAGCATAACGGAGGTGAAAACCTCCACCCACCAGAGAGACAACATACATTTCAACTCCAGCAAGCTGCCAGAAGAAACGCTTTGTGCTCGCACGTGACATAACACAGAAACCAGAACCCAAGCCAAGAGATTACATATATTAGATCCTGGAATAAGTATTATTTTATGAAAATAGATGTTTTGTGTGTGTGAGACAGAGAGAGAGACGGTGTGGAGCCATACACCAATTACTCTGACAAATGAGGAATTCATAAAATCGGATGAAATAATTAATCGTGCAGCTTCTGTTCCAGCCACGTCAGGTTAGCATGTAATTAGCTGATCGTTTGAGAGCGACACGCCTCCCGCAGGTGGACACACCACAGCTTTTATATCTGCTGACAGCACATGACTGCTCCACCGTATGATCAAATACACGGCTCTTCCAAAATATCTCATGTTCATGAAGGATGCATTTATTTAATTAAAAAAAATTAAATAAATACATTTTCAGCATTATTATTCCATTTTTCATTGTCACATAATCCTTCAGAATTAATTCTAATATGCAGATTTTTTTTTTTTTATCAATGTTGAAAATTGTTGTGCTGCTTATTTTATTTTATGTATTTTTTATTAATTTATTTTTATTTTATTTTATGGAACCTGTGACACTTATACTACTACTACTACTACTACTAATAAATAAATAAATAAAATATATAACTTTTCTAACAAAGTTTCTGAAAGGTGCTCACAAAGGCTTTTTGTATTTGATTAAAATACTGTAAAATAATGAATAAAATACAGTGTAATTCAAAATGTGTTATATATATTTTAGTTTTTTGTATATATAGGCTACATTTAATATATCTTTGCATAAAATATCCTCTGAATAATATATATA
>JAUMHE010000016.1:589533-606554 GCA_032359235.1 Enteromius mattozi
TTAAAGGTTGTGAGTCAGAAGCACCAGACTGTTCTTGCAGAGGTAGAATTGCCTCTCTTTCTAGTCTCTGTGCACAGACAGCATAGACAGCTCTGTCAGGTCCAGAAATCAGTCCTCCGTAAATGTGCTGAACACACTCTAATATTTGGGTTTTTTAATATCTTAAATTCAGACATGAAGTTCTGACAGCCCTGGAAGTGTACAGTTGGTTACACTTTATTTTAAGGATTGTCAGAGTGATTATACATTTAAGTACTGAGTAATATTATTTAACTTAATTTACTTACAATATGCTTAGGATTACTTGCATGTAATTATGCATAATCCATTGTTATTATAATAGTAAATATATGTAATGTGTAACAAGGACATCTTAAAATAAAGTGCATTTTATAATTTATTTGAGGCATTACCTCTACCATACCAGTGTATAATAAGCAGGCTGTTTTCCCCAGTGTGAGAAGAAATGATGCTCACACACAGAGCCCATTGTCTTCACACTGTTAAGCTGTCTCACACTGCTGCAGTCATAACTAGGGGTTATTTGCACCTCAGCGTTCTTCCTTTAGTTTCTTAATCGTGTGTAGCGTGCTCTCACTGGCCAGCGCAGCGCTCTGTGTTTGCAGGGTAATGCAGTGTCAGGGGAGCCAAGTGCCTGGAAGTCTCTGCCACTGACAGCTGTAAATTTGATTTATCGTCCTGTCAGGTGGCTATGTCAGGTGTGCCCAGCGCACTGACATAAAGATAACTGACATCTTGCTGTCATTAAGGCCTGGGAAGCACCGTCAATCTCTCGTCGCTGTATTTATTCCCACTTTTCTTTGTCACTTATTTCTTCCTCGACCCCTCAGAAGAAGCACCTGTCACCCCCAGACCAGGCCTCGTTTTTCTCGTACCGTTTCATCTCCCGCCTTCTGGAATAATTTGGTGATGGATTAAACGCTGTGGCTGAAGCCGCGGGACTCCGAGTTGCTCAAGGGCCGATTGAAGACGGACTGATTCCAGCTCTCCGGCTCGCTGTGCTATCCATCACCTCCGAGAGGTGGCTGGATGACTCTCTGTTGCTCTGGGAAAGTGTCCTATTAGCAGGGCTTGATGAAATATGTGTTTGAGTTATCTTGGGTTTTATCAATGTTGACATAAGATGAAAGCAATGATTCTATCAGCGCAAAATAAAGTCAAAATAATGGTTGTTTTTAAATTGTAAAATTGAAGGGATAAGTCAGGAGTTATTAAAATCGAGGCACAAATTCAAAATGTTAACCGTGACCCAAAATACCATAGATACTACAATTATTGGTAATACTCACATTTAATTATAATTGAACTCTCTGTAATTTTGCTTTTGATTTATTTTATGTTTTGATAACATTTGTGTCTGATACTAAGTTGCTGCATTTTTTAAATATTACGTATCTGTGTAACAAAATATTACAGTAGTAGTAAATTATTATTATTGGTATATTGATATATAATCACAGCATTTTTACTGTTGTTTTCCTTTCCTTCTTATTTATGTGTTTGTTTGTTTGTTTTTAAACAAAACTTTTTTATCAGTATTATTTGTAATATTTTTCTGTAAAATACTGCTGCTAATACTAGTAATAACAAATTCCTAATTACATACAATCGCATCCTTGCAAACAAGTACAGCAAACCTTGAGCTTTTTTAAAATCACATTTTAAATTAAAATTCCTTTAAAAAATAACAATAAAAAATCTGAGAAACTGCAAATAATTTTCATTTAACATTGAAATTAAGAAGCAACATAATAGCAAGAGCAAGAATCAAAGTTGCAATTTCATTAAAAGTGACATTGTAAGATTCAAAAGACACATTTTGTGAGACACATCAACATTTTTTATATTTCTTATGTTTTAATATTAATATTTTCTATTTCACCATTCTATGGGATAACCAGGCTTCCAATCTTTCAAATCCCTCATCCTAAATATGATAGTGAAAATTGTTGTTAGCTTGCTAATTTGTTTTTAAGGGACAGCGTATCTTTTGAAGCATGTCATGTATCCTTCAGTGAGTGAACGACCAAACAAATGACCAGACAAGTACTAAGACATCCTCGCACATGTACAGAATATGTCAGCCGAATGAAAATTCACCATCTCTATCCCGCCGTCGTTCCTCCTCAGGGAGCGATGCTAATGCTACAGCTAGCGGCTGCGGTGTGTGTCTGTTCCCGAGGGAGGTCTGCATTAACCCGGGGCCATTCTGCATTATGATAATGATAGAACCGAGTCTACGGGTCCTAATCAGCCACCGTCAGCTTATAACACCGGCCCCGGGGCCAACCAGCCACAGCTAGCATCGCACACACTCAGCTTAGCGCCCCGTGTGTTTGTTTCTTTGCTAATAGATGAACGGTAAAGTCGTTTACGCACATTAAATAGCTCAGAAGAGGCCTGGGAGAGGCGTCGAGGAGCCTCTCGGATGAAGTCGTCATTTTAATGAACGTAAAGAAAAATGCGAGGCTGACAGAGTCCCTCAGAGGGCGACGCTTGGGTTTTCATTTGTGAAATCATTTACTCCACACGCTGAATTCGGGATTGTCAACTACCGCAGTATGACATCTGCCTTTGTTTAAAACAAGCTTGAATTTCCTGTAACAATCCCCCACACTGATTGCCATACGAGGTCCTTCAAATCTAAATAAACTCTCCCCGAGGCTCCAGCCCTTCTTACAGCGTTTCAAACAGAGCTGCCTCTTCCTGGCAATCTCCTGTCTGTTCCTGCAAAGCATCTGTGCACCAATCCAGTTACTTTATCTCCTCCGCCACGCTCTCCTCATCTGCTTAGTGTCAGCTCGGGCCTATTAGACAGATAAGGGCTTCCCTTGAATCTCTTACAGGCAGGGTTTTTTGCCGTCGATTTCTCGCATGCCAACTCGAATCACGCTCTTACTCTCTATCGGTCTTTCTCTCTCGTTTCCCGCAGTCATTACGAGCAGGACCGCTCGGCGCTGAAGAAGAAGGAGTGGGAGCGAAGGACACAGGAAGTGCAGCAGGATGAAGACTTGTTCTCTACCGGATTTAATCTGTTTGGTGAGCCGTACAAGGTAAGGGTTTTGCCAAAAGGCCAATCACACACACACACACTTGTCATCTGACACAGGGCATCGCTCCAGCTAAAGGATGCCGAGTTGCTCTCTTTACATCCAATATTTACTCAAATTCTGCCCCCTCCCTCAGGTTCAACTGGAATTGGTTCGAAGTAACGCTTACGATCAGGGTTATGTAATTTTTTTTTCCTTTAGATGCCTGAGTAAAATATTGCTTTTAGGATTAAAGTTAGGATGTAAATGATCAAATGCCTGGATCTAGGCATTTGAAAAATAACTCTGCTACATTTTAAAGGTATAGTTGAATTCTGTCATTACTCACCCATATGTCTTTCCAAACCTGTAAGACCTTTGTGCATCTTCAGAACACAAATTAATATATTTTGATGAAATCTGACAGCAACTACCATGTCCAAGGCCCAGAAAGGTAGTAATCACATGTTTAAAAGTGTCTATGTGACATCAACTTTAATTTTATGAAGCTACGGGAATACTTCAAAGAAAACAAAAATAATGACTTTATTAAACTCAATTTAAGGTTCAGCCACTGATGTCATGGATTCTTTTAATGCTTTTAAGTCCTTACTGCCTTTTTGGGACTTGGATGTTTCAGTTTATTGCTGTCTATGCAGGGTCTGAATGTTCTCAGATTTAACCATAAATATCTTAATTTGTGTTTTAAAGATTGAAATGACATGAGGGTGAGGTGAGTAGTTAATAACAGAATTTTCAGTTTTGGGATAACTATTCCTTTAAAGTCAACTTGAAATGGTATTCAATTTGACCAACTTTACCTTCAAATTATTAGTTTATACTGTCAACGGATTACCATCGAAAATGTCTGTTAACATGTTTTTTTTTTTATGTTTACATTGAACATAATCTCTCGACCCTCACCAACTAGTCTCCAGGATTATGTTCAATTAATCTACAATAAATGACACTCATGTATAGTTATACACACGTACGTAAAAATAAAATTAAAATAAAATTAAATATAAAATACATCTATCCATTTGACATCCATTAAGGGTTTAACAGAAATGTTCAATCAACAATAAGTCATTATTATAACAATGAAGTGCTAGACCTTAAAAATAAAATAAAAAAGTATTAATTAAATCAGCAGATACTTTTAAATAACAAACGTACAGTGCAAAATGTATATAAATATATGAAAGTTGCTCTTTATATTTTTTAACAATAAATAAATGAATAAATAAATGAAATTGTGTAAAAACTAGCAGTAAAACTGAATATTCAACTATTTTGTCCAGTGGTACTTTGATTGTGAAGTTGGCATTTCATACCCCAAACAGAGCATGAACTAAATGTGAATTTGCGGTTCATTAAGAAAGGGGTGAAGATTTCTTCCAGGCAATCAGCTATATTTATTTAAGCTTGTGCCTGCTGTGATTAAAAACAGTTACCCAGACATGGAGGTGAAAAGTCAAATTCACACTCAAGAGCATACATAAAACATGAATCTACTTTGTCAAATGTATCTTTATATACTAGTATTGCCATAACCTTTATTACATCAACATAACTGCAGAATTGCAACTGTTAACAAGAAAGGCCATAAGTAAATTACAGTACTTAATATTGATTTCTCTCCATAGATGGCCTAGGTTACATCAGTAGAAAATAAAAGTAGTTATTACACTTCTTTGGATTATGAAAACAAACAGAAATATTGTACACAGTTGAAATGTGTATAAAATAAGTAAACAGGGTTTCAGAACATTTCAAAGACCGCACTTTGGTCAACCTGGTCTCATAAAATATGTACCTCTGTGTACATTTTGTACAACACCGTTTTTATGTACCTTACTGCACGTTTCGCAGCATGTTTCAAAGAGAAATGTCCACTGAGTGGTGCTAAAACATGGGTTCAGTATGTGAATCCTGGCACATTTTATTACGTTGATATAGGTACGTATTGCAGCGGTTCAGAATTGAAATATCCGCAGACTGTTACTAAAAGCTAATGCTCTATCGTGTTGAAAATAAGCCCTACACCAAATCCAACCCTAAACCTACCCGATAGTGTTAACAAATGCAAAACTGATATAAAAATGCATTTGTTGATCCAACCATGCCATTTCACCTGCCTTTTATACAGATTTAAACTATTTGAAGCTGGATATGTGTGATGTGAACGTTCAAAAGCATCAGTTTTCAAATGCCCCAGCATATTAATATTGTCTTACTGCCTCTAGTTTTCATTTCTTTAGGAAACTGCAGTGATATGTACTTGTTGGTACGTATTTTGTGTCTTGCTAAAAAGTGCACCAAGGTACATTTATGTCATGAGACCAAGTAGACTTTGGTACATGTCACTATTTAAGAAACATCACTTTCATTGCGTCAATAAGCATCAAGGTCGCCCTTCCAGCCTCAGGTATAGCTTATCTGTTTCCTCAGCCAGCTGTTAGCAAGGGCTGAGACAGACCATCTAAGAGAGTGAAGCACTGTCATTACGGCCATCCCGAGGTCCTCAGGGGCCAGAGAGCAGGATCAATCTTTCCCTGGTCCTCTGCGTTCAGTCAGACCCATTCGCCCCAGAGCATTATTACGACTGGAAAGCCTGGATGAGGACGATCTTACCGCCACTCAGCACTTACTCATGCCTTAATTGCTCCATCTGTGTCGTTTCCACGATACTGTCATGTAAACAGTTATGATGGGATGAGTCGTGACAGGTTATGACAACGCATTACAGCTTTGGTTTTGATCCAGAACAGGGATTTTCTTTCTTTTAATAGCATGTTTTTTACTTGAGCGTGGCTTGAAGACTTCTTCTGGTTTGAGTGACAGCGTCGCTTAGAGTTTGGCAGTTGAACGGCCTCGAGAAAGCTGCTATTGAGGATTATTTTAACTCAATCGAGTGTGGAATAAAGCATATGTCAGTTTGTATATTTTAGTTCTGTCGGAGGATCTGTGGTAATTGATGCAGATATGTAAAATGATTTATGAGGCTGATTTACCATCGGGAACATCCGAGTTTAGTTTACTAGAAGAGCTAATTCCCTCATAAATGGTGTTCAGACATGATGGCGTGTCTATAAACTACAGCTTTGAAGCAAGGAATGCCTTTTTTGTAGAAGAAGGCACTGAAATTTGTCTGTTGCTTCCCACAGAGCAGCAGGAGAAAGATGTAGTGCTGCCTTCTTCTTCTTTATTTTTTTTTTTAGGGCTAATTACAGTTCTCCTAAGACAAGGCACGCTCTCTCCCCCTCCTTTTGGTTTTGCGTTTATTTTTTTTCCCCTTAACTTCAAATCTGCATTCTCTCTCTCTCTCTCTCTCTTTCTCTAATCAGCTCTACACATGCCATTTATCTTCATCTAGTCCAGACCTCTTCCTCTTAGCCTCTGAAATTAGTCGCCTCAACATCAGAGCTCTCTGCTAAAAAACAACTTCAGCCTCACATATATAAAGTTAAAACTGGGTCGCTGCTGACGTCGAGCTGGAGCTGCGAGCAGAGCTTTTGCTCAGAGTTTTAAAGTGAGAACCATTGGTCTCTGAAATACTTACAGGGTGACATCAGGTGAAGGGTACATTTGTTGCTTCTTTTGCTTTATTTATATAGCGTTTGTAATAATGAAAATGGTCCCAAAGCAGCTTAACGGGTGCCGAGACTAAATCCCCAGCGAGCAAGTGCAAGGTGTTTGCGATAATGAAAAACTTTCTAAGGAGGGAGACTGGCTACAAGGTGAGTGTGTCAGTCTACGGCTGCTCAAGAAGAAAACTTCATAAAAGTCACCAGTCATAAATCCAAAGGTTCTGTTTTGTAATCTTTTTGTTATTTGTCCAAGACACTTTTGTTTTGGACAATTAAAACTCATTAAAATCTAATTTCTTGTCAATTTTCAGTTGTCCATGCATATACACATACAGTTCTAATTGTTTTTTTTGTTTGTTTTTTTTATAATAATTACTGAAATGTCCTATGACACTGAAGACCAAAAATTTAGTTTTTCATCACAGAAATAATTTACTTTTTTTTTTACTGTAGTAATATTTAACAATATTACCATTCGTGTTTGTACTGTATTTTTTAATCATATAAGTAGAAAGGGTTTTTGCATTTAATATGCATTTAAATCTAATTTCTTGCCAGTTTACAGATGTCCATAGATACTGTTTATTTGAAATAATTACATTTTTTTGTAAAGTTTTTGAAACTCTCTTATACTCACTTTTACATTCATTTTAAAATAACTAAATAATTTTCATTATATATATTATATAATATTGATTAATAAATGCAGCACAATATTTGTATCAATCAATCAATAAACAAAAAATAAGAAGCTACAACTGTTTTCAATGGTGATAATAATAATAATAATATATGTTGTTTGTGCATCATTTAGCATAGCCTGAACTGGTGTAATGATGCTCAATAAATTCAACTTTGCATCACAGGAATAAAGAACATTTTGAAATATATTAAAATACAAAATAGTTATTTTAATTGTAATAATATTTTACAATATTACCACTTGCATTGGCATTTTATTTAAAATGTAGCCTTATTAAAAATAAATAATAATAAAAATAAAAAAATACAAATAAAGAGTATAAATGTATTGCTTTGGAGAACAAAAATGAAACCAATACCACTTGTTTGTGGCGCTGCAGTGCAAACACTTTGCGACTGAGCCTTGAGAACACACCAGGATTCTTGAGTCAGTAATTGTAATTCTAGTCGGCACAAACATGCCTCCTTTTTGTGTAAATTAGACTTATTATAGATTTATTCACAAAACACAGTGCTATTTGCTTGGTGAAATTAACGTTGCATTATTAGGAAAGCAGGGGGTAAAATGACTTCCACTGAAAAGAAATGTTTGTTTAAATTTTCTATTGATTATGGCAGTCATTCATCAAATAATGGAGAACAGTGTTATAAACAGGCATATATCCAGACGTGTGGTGTGTAGTGTGCACACTTTCAGCATTTTAAAGAGCTGATTCGGGTGATCGCAGTGGTGCTGGATTGTGTGCTCTGCTGCATCCGTCGTAATCTAGCACTGCAAGACCGGGGAATTGTGCCGTGAAAATTGCATTCGGCACTAATTTTGTGGGCGCGTGTGCGCTGTTACCTGATTTGTGTAATTCCTTTAGCGAATCGGGCACAAAAACAACACAGACAGCACATGCAAATTAACAGCACAATCAATGGGCACAATTCATTCTTACTGAATTCCCTCATTGTCTCAGTTCACTAGTGCACTGGACAAAGAGTGAGCCATTCCTAGAGCTGTCTCAGTCACTGCAATTAATATTTCCTAGAAATTCCCAGAATGTACCAATAAATAAATTAATAATGATAATAATTATTATAATAAATAAATAGTTAATGTCAGTTACTTTTTAAGTTAGCCTACCGGAGGTGTTGTTATGCCAATATGAATATTATTTTGTTTTTACATATATCAATATGTGTTGTTGTTTTTTTATTAAATATATAATTATACATATAAACCATGTGACTCTAAATAGAATATAATGAGAACAAACACTATTTATTTAATATTTGTTTGTTTCTTTGTTTAAATTGTGCAATTGAGTCCAGTTTTTGTTAATAGTCATTTGCAAAAATTAAAAACAAAATATTATATAAAATTAATATAAAATAAATTATATATATATATATAATACATTTAAAATATAATAATACATAAACGAAATAAAATAACATTAAAAAAATAGAAATAAGAAGGAGGGACACTAATTTGCATATGCTATTTGGTGTGATATTTTGTTATTTAATTCAATACAATTCATAGATATTTAATACTTTGTATTTAATTAAGGCACATTTATTCTACATTTTAGAGGCACTGTACTGTACTGGGGAAAAAAACTTGAGAAATGGAGGCTCAAACCATTTTTGAGTGAGTTTGCATAGATAATGCAATTGTTCCTGGCCGTCAGGAATGTGCTGTCCTAGCATTCCTCACTGCAGCTGTGCAGTTGCATCACTCTCCTGAATGATGTGCTTTGAACCTGACTCCATTCAGTGAGCCACACTGTGTCCTGTCAAATGTGAGAGGGATTTGGAGCTCAAAGCGGCCACTGAAGCAGAGCACAATGAAGGATCCAGACAGGAGCTCTGTGAGAGCATCTTGCCGCTGAAGACGCTGCAGTGTTAGAAAGATTAACAAGAAAAGCTCTATGTGAATATGAGTATGCCCTCAAAATGTGAACGGAAGTTAAAGGTGCTGTATGTAATAAGGAATACAAATAGCATAATATATTTGCAGACATTTAGGAATCCTGCTAAGTTAGCATAATCATATAATCGTATAGCTCTAGCAGTAATTCTGCTTTGAAATGTGCCTTCTGTTTTGTTTTGGTCTGTGTGGCTCCACCCACTGCCAGTTTACCAACCCAATCTCACAGCAATTAAATATTTTACAAGGTGGCTTATTCAGACAAATCTGTACGACCTCACTCATAAAAATTCATAAAACTGTTGCGAAGTCGTACATATTTTACAAGTAGCACAATTCATATGAATTTGTATGGTTGACCTACGACTAACCCCGCCCCTAAACCTACCCATCACTGGGGTTTAGACAAATCGTATTTAGTATTTAGACTCCACGGGTTGCCAATTAACAGATAACACAGTATATTGCATCCGTGGAAGTTAACAAACAAACAAATAAACAAACAAAAAATTACGAATTCTTCCCAACCTAAAAATCCTTGAAAAATCTCTAAGTGATAAATCAACTTGTCAACTTACAGCACAAGGCTTGTCGCCTTCCATTGTCAATTGTGCTTGTTCCTGTTACGTATTCTCAATCTGGCAACCCACATGAAAAAACAAAACGAAACATAAAAAATGGACTGCAATACCAATTTTAACCACTAGCTGTTAAATATGATATGCCACCCCCCCAGGCATTTCCTTCCAAAACGGTAACTGTAATTGCGCTAAATATTTAACAACCATACTTCGTCTCAAGTCAATATGAAGCTTCCTCTTCTTGAGAGCTAGGACATGAGCGCTTCGTTTTTTTTATTCCCTTTGCCGCCTTCCACCCCCCGACCACTCATCTAAGGCTGCTATTAGCTAATCCCCCTAAATCCTGTTTAATGGAACTGTGCCGTTAACAGCTATCTGGGACTAATTTACTGGTTCCCAGATCGCTTGGCACCTTCAAAGCAGTTCCAGGGGTACTAGCGCCGTAGCTGGAGTGCCCCCGACGCCCCCGGTGCTTGTTTCCCACATCAGCCTCCCCCCCAGTGTCCCTTCGTGGCCTTTCGCTCCTGTTGGACATGCTTTCTCCGTGCAAGGCTGTTTTTAAAAGCTCACAGCCAGCCAAGGTCAGAAATCTGGAGCGACTCCAAGAGTTTTCTACCATCCCAGTCACAGAGAGACTTTTCTCTTCTTCTTTTTTTTTTGCCCCAAGGCAAATATTCCCAAATTACCCTCCACCACAAGCAACTTGCTGAGTCAAATGCACTAAATGGACGAATAGATGTCTACCTGTGCATGTTCACACAATGCCTCGTTTCTGTGTTTCTTTTACCTACCAGGTTGTTTTGTGGTTAGATCTGCATTGCGCAGAACGGTTAGCACGTCTGAATTGAGTAAAATCAGTCTAATGCTCGGTCTCAGGAGTGATTTGAAGTTGTTGTGCTCGAGTGTGTATTTAGCTTGACTCTGTGGGAATTGTTGTTATGGCTGCCTTGTTTTTGCCACCAGGTTCACTTGGCGACAATGTTTTTCTGTTCCCAGTTAAGGAGCGAATGCAGTACAAAAACACATTGAACTTTGTCATCATCAATTAAGTCTGCCTTTAATGCTCGCACTCTTGTCAATGATTCATATTAAGAGATGCAATAACCTTTAAAGATGTTAAAGTCGACACGAAACAGAACTTGCAACCAATTTTAGTTTGTGTAATGTGAGGCATTTCTGAATAAGAATGGAAATTCAACCAAAAACCAAACAATACAAAAGTAGGGTGAAGGATTTGTTTGGGATCATGAAAAGTGATTGCAATGCATCAGATGGTTGGGGGGTTGGGGTTCTTTTGCTAATGTAATGCTTTTACATTAGCAAAAGAAAATAAATAAATAACTAAATACAAATAGTTAATTATGAAGATGACATTGGACCTCATTCAGTAGTAATTTAATATTGTCTGTTCCTCATTAACGAATTCAGTACAAAAACACAATGAACTTTGTCATCATCAATCATGTCTTCTTTAATGTTTATATTGTTATATTAGAGGATGCAACAACCTTTGTAGACATTGAAGGCAGTGCCATACAGAACTTGCATCCTCGATTTTATCCATCAGTAATTGATTAGATGAGGAAAAGTGGTCTCAATATAAAAGTTGATTGTAGGGATTGAAAAATAACACATTAACACAATTTAAGTGAATATTTGTGAGCAAAAAACGTACGTTAACAATTGTAAAACTAAGCAGCTATTTAAAAACAAAACAAAAGTCACCAAGCAGCTTTGACCAACTAGAACACAAGATAAATCTGGATAAAGTTATACTGAGAAATGGTAAATGTGACTCATTAACTAATTATTTCATTATTTTTTATTTTATATATATACTGTATATATATATATATACAGTATATATATAAGGAATAGTTCACCCCAAAATTAAGTCTGTCATCATTTATAATTATAATTTCTTTGTTCTGCCAAACACAAAGGGAGATATTTTGAAGAAGGTTTGTAACACTATAACACTATACTATAGATATAAAGGTGACCTAAAACAGCCTGTTACAGACTTTTTTCAAAATATCTTCCTTTGTGTTCGGCAGAAGAAAGAAATTCATACAGGTTTGAAACTACTCGAGGGTGAGTAAATAATGACAGACTTTTCATTTTTGGGTGAACTATTCCTTTAAGGTAATTTCTTGGTGGAATTTGACCATGCACATTTTTTCTTGTTGTCCTTTCCTCTGTAACCAATCTTGTATTGATTTTAAATGATGTGTAGTCTGAGTTTTCTCTTTTGACTCAGCATTGATCCTTCATCCGAAGCATTAATGGCTCTGTAGACCACTGCTGTTTGCTGTTCCTGTCTTTGTGTGATCCAGACAGGATACACGTACTGGCAATGAAATATCGAATTATCACAAAGACGTTTCCCTGACAGTGCCATCCTTCAGAGTTAGAAATGTGTGCTGTGTGGGTTTAGTTTTGAGTGCTGCTGAGGTTTTTGATGCTGTTTGACAGAGATCCAGAGGTATTGCCACCTTCATTACAATCGCAGTTGTTGGTTTTCTGGCCAGGGGGCAAAAGCCCTGAGTGCTCGCAGCAGATGAGCACAAGGCCCTTTTGTAAACACTGCCAATGTCTTGTCAAGGATAGACAGCACGCGCGCACACACACACACTCGTGCATCATGTCAAACAACTGACTGCAGTCTAGTTCTTATTTAAAGTAGTTAAACTACAGTGTGTTAGATGTTGTACTTTTTTTCTATATTAGTGTAATATACAGAATCATCAATAAGTAATGTACAGGCTAGATGGTGATTCTTCATTTTTATGAAGTACAATAATCAGAAAAAGCATGTAGTCTGTTTATTATTTGTAACACTCCCTCATCTGGTCTGCCAGTGATCCACCCCGAACTCACATCATCTGTTGAGAATAGCGGAAATGCTTTCAAAATATTTTAATGCAAGTGTTAGGATATAGAAACATGTGAATAAAAATTGAAAAATGTTTATGAAAACATAGGTTGAGAATTTGAAGTAGATTTTTATTTTATATATAGTAAGGTTTTATTTGGGAAAAAATAAATATATATATATTATATACAGTACTGTGCAAAAGTCTTAGGCCACTAGTATTTTCAGCTACAAAAAATGTTTTTAAGTGGGTTATTTCTATATTTTGCGGTAGCGTGTCAGTTGGAAATATCAGTTTACATTTCCAAACATTATGTTTGTCATTAATTGTAATAATGCAGTGAGATGATTGTCTGCACAAGGAGTCTGATAACATCAAGTGCTCCACAAAGAGCACTTTATTATACGGAAACACTTTATTTTATGGTTACACCTATTAGTTTCTTTTTAGCATGCAAATAGCAATAAAGCACATATTAATGCTTATTCTACATGACCTTATTCTACATCCTTAATCCTACCCGATACCTATACTTCACAACTATTAATAAGCAACAAATTAAGCATTTACTGAGGGAAAGGTCATAGTTAATAGTTAACAATTGAAAGTACCCATTCCAAAGTGTTCCCATATATATAACATATACCATATTTCCATTACAATATATAGAATATTAAGTCAATTGTATTGTCAATCTTCAGCCGATTTTAGACCAATCACAACTTCTTGCCTGCACCCTCTAAAACACAATTTATGACATTTAATAAAACAGTGGCTTCCCAAATGTCTACAACCTCCATTTATATACTTAAAGGAATAGTCCACTCAAAAATGAAAATCATTTACTCACGCTTGAGTAGTTTCAAACCTGTATGAATTTCTTTGTTGTGCCGAACACAAAGGAAGATATTTTGAAGTTTTTATTCCTTTAATGCCAGATTTGCTACAAGTGACATTTTTGTAAACATGTGGCATGGAAAACACAGATCATAACCTGGATGTAAATGTAGAAATTCAAATCAAGGCAATGCAAATCTACTGCATGATATGATGCTCATCGGTCATTTAATGTTCCTATCCAGCATGTCAGCCTAAAAGACCAGCTCCTAAACACATCTGATTCGTTTTCACGAGTGAACCGATTGTTTATATTGAGGTTCTTGTTAACATCCATTAAGGGGAATTATTTGAAATGCTAAGAATTCTCTGGTGAAGCTGGAAAGGGTCGGCAATTGAGAGAGAAAACAAAGACTCTCATTGTGTGTGTGAATGGCCTGCGCCGAGTGGTAGCGCCCAAGTACCCAAATCTCTAGAACACACAGTGTCTTTTTAATATGACCCCATTAAACTGCCTTTACACTGCTGGTCCCACCTAAACAAACAGACCAGCTCACAGTTAGGACACAAGCGTTCACACAGACATGGAAATATATCTGTCAAGAAGTGCTTTTCTCTCGATGATGCTGTCTGTTTTGAAACACATGTTTTGTTCATGTGTTCATTGTGGCATGATTTCACTCTGCCACAGGGCTGCATTTCACAATTCAGAGAATTAAGTGTGTACGAGTCATTACAAGCATTTACCAAGACTTTGTGGAGTGTTTTAAAGAGGCAGCTGACACTGGAGCACTTAAGTATGTTTAAGTAGGTAATCTGTCCTTGTCTTGAAGTAAAGAAGGCCACGAGGGGAAGAAGAATGCTTCCCCCCACCCCCACCCCCAAGAAGCTCCTTCCGGGCAATTAAGTAATGGCCATTACAAAGTCTCTTGTATCCCTTAAAACTTCTGAGTGCTGAAAATCACATTTGAAAAGTGAATAATATCACTGAACCCCCTAATTGCATACTAAAATACTAGGAATGATAGCGTTTGCGATAATGCGTGTTATGTTTTATTCTTAAAACTTTTAATGTACATTAGAGTCAGCAGTGTTTTTTTTTTTTTTTTTTGAGAATGATGTTGCTCTTGTGCTCTCATATTTTCTCTGAGACGAAGCCATTGTTGATATAACGAAGGAATACACACTCTAAAAAAAATGCTGGGTTATTAAATATGGACAGAGCCAACAATTGGTCTGTTTTGACCCAGAAGTTGGGTTAAATGTTTAACCCAATTTTCTGGATATTAACCCAAAACAACCCAGTTCCTGGTTCTGTCAATATTTTAGCCAGTGCTGGGTTGTATTTAACCCAGCATTTTGTAGAGTGTAGAGATATAAAATGAATTGATTGAAACAGCTCAGATTATTTTGGTTGAATAGGATGAGAAATGTTCCCAGCTCACACAGAACTTTCTCAGAACTCTCAAAGTTATGAACTTTCTTCCAGGAACGTTGTTCTTTCAAAGTTATCTGGTCTCAGAACATCAGAATAACACATCATTTATACCTTATTCATTCAACTTTTTTTTCTGAAATGTTTTAGTTGGATGTCCATGTAACAGGTTACTTGTTTCAGTATCTTTAGAGAACTTTCAAAAGTAATTGTGCAGTTCTGACTGCAAAATGATAAAATGGAATGTTCCCTTACCTTTCACATAAAAAAAAAAAAAAATGTTTACATTTTTTTTTTAATGAATGTTTTGAAAGGTCAGAGAACATATAATTTTATAGCTTATTTGGAAGGCTAGCCGAATGTGCTTAAAACATATTTTTTTGTTAGCTGGGTTGGAGGTGATATTCAGATCTTTGATTAGTATGTAAGAAAATTACAGCTCAGTGAAAAATTCTAGAGGTCTGTATTGCAATTCAAAAGGAGATATGTGAAGTTGTGTTACTGTGTGTGTAATTTACTATGAATAATCATAGAAACTGGAGCTCTTCTAATGATTTTCATTCCATTAATGAATTCATTCAATAATGCATTCATTCATTCATTCTGTTTTAAGTTTAGTTTCGACAGAAAACAGGTCATTAAATATGTCTGTCTTGTAAATAATTTACTTATTTATTTTTATGAAGTAAATCCTAAAACCTCTCCTAAACCTACTAGACATTTTAAAGTGTTTATATATTCCAATGAGCACTTTAATTAGCTAGTAAAAGCCTTAACCGTCAATGTAAGTACACAATTAATCATTCATAAATAGCTTATTCATAACTTTAAGAAACTTTGAACATAAAATGTCAGCAATTAACGCTTTAAATGAGAGCGTTTCTCTCTTTCTCACCTTCCCCCGAGCTGAAGTGTAGAATGCGTGTCTGGCTGCGCTCCAGTATTCTCATGCTTCACTCAAGCAGTCGAGCTCACACAACAGCTCTTTGTGCGCGCCCCAGATGGATTTTCCCTCACATTGACCGAACCACCTCGTCTGGGAGGTTCACGCACTCCTCTCACTTTCAGATCTTTCACTCTAAAAACACCAGAGCAGAGCCACTCTGGCCCACATTCCCATCCAAGTGCTGCCCGAGAATCTGTACAGAGAAATGACACAGATTTCAATTATTGCATGAAATTTTGGTGACACTTTACATAATGCATTTATGTAATGCATTATGAAAGCATTTTGGAATTCTTGTAGAGCACTTTATGATGCACTCACAAATAATTGTAATCACGTTTATTATTCATTACACATTTTTTTTTATTGTATAAACCTTAAGAAAGTGTATTTTAGTAAATAACATGGTGTTTCAGATGTAAATCTGCAAATATTATAATGTATTGTAGCATTATAATTATGGTAACACTTTAGAATGGGGAACTTATTCACTATTAACTACGACCTGAATAAATTCCTAATTAATAGTTAGTAAAGTAGTTGTTAAGTTTATGTATTGGGTAGGATTAGAAATGTAGAATAAGGCATTAAAATGTGCTTAATTACTACTAATTAATGGCTGATATTCTACTAATATGCATGTTAATAAGCAACTAGTTAAGAGACCCTAAAATAAAGAGTTAGCACAATTATTTATGAAAATATATAATGCATGATAATGTACATTATGAATACCTTTATAGATCAAGGCTTTAAATAAAGTGGTAACAAAAGATATATAATGACAATAATTAAGTAAAACCATCTGTGCTTGCAAACAATATCAAATCATGTTATTTTTGTGAATTTCTATAATCCAGAAATGATTCAGAAATGTCAATATAATAAATCTCTGAATGCAACACAGTCTCACTCCATCTCGTCACATTTTGATGCTTGGTCAAGACCCTTTTGTGTTGCTTTCTGAAGCTCAAGGTACACCTTTTTAGTCACTTTTCGACATGAGGGGTCCTCCATTGTTTTCAGTTGTTTGGTTTAATGTAATGGTTTGCATGCATATATAAATTTATTATATAATTTTTT
>JAUMHE010000016.1:606654-632659 GCA_032359235.1 Enteromius mattozi
AAGTGACTAAAAAGGGGTACCTTGAGCTTCAAAAAGCGACGCAAAAGGGTCTTGACCAAGCATCAAAATGTGACGAGATGGAGTGAGACTGTGTTGCTGAATAGCAACCACAGTTAATCAGGTTTTATTGCTGACATTAGTGCTCAGGCTTTACTAGGTCAGAGGTCAGTCTTAATGTAAGACTGAGAAAATCTAGAATCAGATGCTTTGTTGTATGTAAGGTCACATGTTAACCATCCAATGCATAATTCCATCACTGCTTTAATAGCCTTGTGTGCGCTATGCTGGTCGTGCATCATTTAACATTATTTGTTTATTGACTGTTTATGTTGTTGAAAGCCATAACAGAGGCATTTGCATTTTAGAAGAGCCGCACTGTTATTAATGTAGCAATTACACGTGAAATGAATGGAGAATGCTAATAGATTTATCTCTCTACTTTTGCTTCCTGAGATTAACGTAGCCTTTAATTGTATCAGTGTACAAAAGAAGCACACACACACACACACACATTTAGTTATTTATTAAGTACCTCTACATTCAGACTCTTTAAAATGAAGGTGCTGGTATGAGCCTTTGAATAAAGGAAAATGTAAATACAGCGATGAATACAGGAGTAAAGGCCTGAGTGTTAAGAGGAATGTTGCTTATTATGCAAATAATCAGTGGGGGGTGGGATAGCATCTTTCTCTTCTGTAGAATGCTGTGCAACTAATGATGTGCCTAAAAGATAACGATTATTATAAAACGGACTCTTGTTGTGAGCAAAAGCCGAATAGTATTGGACAGACATTTTTGAAGAGGAGAATGCTATATCTTTTTGCCCACCCTAAATTCAGGAGATGTTTGCAAACATTATTTTATGTAGATCAGCACACATGCATGGATAGAATGGCGCACAAACAGTAAATTCTGAATAAATTCTAAATACAGCGTCTCACCATTTCTGTGATCACACGTTGCTGGGTTTCATAAATATTGACTAACATCAAATGGAGAGCTGGCATGTATCTCAAAACTATGTTAATGGTCTATTCAGCTAAAGCTTGTGATAAATTCTCAGTTTCTTTATACTGACAAACACAGTCTTTAGATCTGTCCATACTGAGAAGGGTTCTGGGAACACACTTGACTTTGCATTCACACTCACAAACATAGGTTGTTATCTTTGGGGCATTATGAAGTTCTTGGATTATTTGTATCATTATTTTTATATTTTATCTTAAAATCCAAGTCCACTGACAGTTGCAATACAGTTGAATTAAATAGATAGTTGAACTAAAAATGAAACTTCTAAAATATTTTCTCACCTTTGTGTCATTTAAAACTCAAAAAAAAAAAAAAAAGTAGAAAATGTCTTTTACATTCAATAGCTCATAGTGAAGCACAATATAATCACCATGAAAGTTGTTCAAATTAATTGTTCAAAGTCTTTCAAAGTCATACAATACCTTTGAGTTACTGACTCATTATTGATTGTTATTGAGTCATTGTAAATATGCATTTATAATCTTCACCTTTCAAATCAAATTATTGATAATTGTTTGAGGTTGTTTCAGTCCAACCTGCTCCATATGTGGCGTATTTGTTTTAGGATTGTGGTGGAGGTAAATATTATTAGTAAATATACAAAAATATGGTCTGATCTTCACACAAAGCTATTGCTTTGACTTGATGAGACTGTAAATGTAGTGCAGCTGTTCATTTAAAAGACTTTTGTCAGGAAAATGACAGTTTTTTTTAATTATACAGAAGTTCCATTCATTGATATATATATTTTTTTCTTTCAGACTAACAAAGGAGATGCCCTGGCCAACAGGGTCCAAAACACACTTGGAAATTACGATGAAATGAAGGAGCTCCTGACTAGCCATTCCAACCAGAGTCACCTAGTGGGCATTCCTAAGAACTCTGTTCCCCAGACTCCAGTGGAGAAAACCGACCAGCCAGGCTTTTTCCCTGAGGCTCAGCGGAGCCGAGCTACTCCCTCCCAACCTGGAAGCCACAGCATCTCCATGCCCCCACCCCCTGCCAACACCATGCCGAGCTCTAGCGTTGTACATGGACATCAAGGCAAGAAGTCTCGCTCTTCAGACTGGTCCCGAGGGGGTCACGGTTCAAGTGGCGCCCAGACCGCTCAAGCGGTCAGCCGGGGGAAGCACTCCAGTCATGAGCAGACCTCTAGTAGACATGATCAGGACCAAGAGGACTCGAGTCCCAATCCTAGCGGACCTACAACTTCGTCACACTCCAACAGGAAGCAGGCACAGTCTGGCAAAGGACCAGCCACAGCTGAGCTTTGCCTTGGAAAGTCTCCCGCCGAGCAGGACTTGTGCTCCCATGGCTCGAACTCGCCAATGGCCTCTACGTCCCTGCTCCCTAGTGGCCTCTCAACGCCAACTTTCCCCCAAGGCCTCCACTGCAAGCCCAGCAGCGCTGTGCAGCAGAAACCCACTGCCTACGTCAGGCCCATGGACGGCCAAGACCAGGTCCCCAATGATTCCCCAGAGCTCAAACCCCCTGTGGAGCTGGTGGAAGGGTACAACAGTGTGCCATTCGGAGGTCTGCTGGATACCAAAAGCAGCACAGCTGGGACCAAGGGCAAAATTCCTAAGCTGACACTGCCACAATCCGGAGAGGTGAGTGTGACCGTTTTTTGAATCAAAGGGCAGGCTTCCTACAGATGTTGTAATCATTTGCTCTCGTTTGGATACAGCAGTAGTTGGACAGGAAAAGTTGGCAGATAGGCTTGGCTCTGTTGACTTTCCCCTGGCTAGGTCTGTTTTGCATTGAAACCTGGCAGAACGAGGGGTTGACATAATGGAGTGCTTCATTAATAATCAGCTAATGAACCTCAGGCTTTCCTGTGAACTTACCTACTCTGCAAGGAAGTCTTCTTGTTGGCATGTTTAAAGATCACTTTTTTGTAGCTTGAACGGAGGGAAATTCTGACCTCAGCGATTTGCCGTGTTCAGGTTGGTGAAGTTAGTTGATATTGGCTTTCGTTTGAGAGGAGAAGCAATTCTAGAGTTAAAACTGTTCCGAAGATCTGTGTGATTGAACAAAGTAGAAAAACTGGTCAATTTCACAATTATATTTCCCAGTTGTAGCCAATGCTTTGGCATGTTGACGTTTTAGAGTCAGAACAATACTTTTGAGGGAAATAATGCACCTTTTTGTTCAGTAAGTCATTGAAGGTGGTTTCCCAAACATGCCCCGATTGTATGGTATAAGGGTATAAGAATCATCAAATTTGTCATCACTGCCTAAACCTTTTTTTTTCTGTGCATAGATGTATAATTACAGTGAACAAATATTGTTTCTAGAAATGTTGAGTGGGCTTCAATAAAACCGTTGTGAGCTGCAGATGTACCTTTATCTAGGAGACAATAGTTTTTCACAGAGAAAATAATGTTTTTTTTTTGTTTATTTTTACTCTTTATGGCTTTTATTTTGATGCCAACTAATTATTTGTCTTGGTTCCTAGTCCTTGTAAAAGTTAACCAGCTAGATACGATCTGGTTTCAGTTAGATGGCTTGTTCACCTTTACCCTGGGTAGCATCTCAAGAGTCATGTTCCTAAAACACCTAGGAAGACCCTCCATGTCTAAGAACATCCGCATTTCTTCACAATGCAGGGACCCATACGTTCTGAATTAACCCTCCGGAGGTTAAGACACGGGAGCTTTATCACCGGCAATGTTAACTTCATCCCTTCTGTGAGGCTGACACTTAGAGTAGAGTTCAGTTGACCTCTCTTGGGTCGTGATACATGAGCCACGCTGGAGCCATTTACAGGCTATCCAGTGCCGTCACTTCCTCTGAATGGCTGCCAGCGGGGGGATTTGATCCCACGGCATTCTGTAGAGAGAAATGACTGCAGTTGAAGTGTCAGCATGGCCCTTTAGGATAGGGAATACCATCAATTAGGATTTAGCCAATAGGTGGTCTAAGATTAGAGATAATAGATTGTGGCGGCCTAATAGTTCTGTTATTATGTTTCAGGCTCATGTTTGGCACTGTAAAAACCCAGCAGCAACTAATGAATTCCTTCACTTTGAGTTGGTATCTTGTGAGACGTAATTTTCCTGCATTTCCAGCACCGGGGTTTGAAAAATAGCCCCGTATCGATGCCTTGAGCTTGTTTGAGCAGTAGGTTGAAATTCCCATCGCTCTTACCTACGGGCTTAATCCACATAAAGCAAACAAACCAAATAAGATAAGGTGCGGTAAACAAGAGTGGCATATGATTGAACAGGTTGACTCGCTGCTATCCAACCATGGCGAGGCAGCCAGCTGTTCTTCCTCTTTGTTCTATGGGGATCTCGACGGCCATCGGGCTGCAAATTGCACTATCGCCCATTTTGAAGCATATGGTACGTTCGCGCAGTACAGTTAAGCATGTGGCAAGAGTGAAAACCTGGGGAATTTTAATTGCTCCGAGAGTGCCCTCATACTGGTCAGCTTGCAGGAAAATGGAGATGGATGTTGTTATTGCAAAGAGGGGCAGGCATAGAGAGAGAAGACCCCCCGCAGGGTGGGCCCCAGCTGGGCCTACGCCATCTTTCCCTACCCCTCCTTCTGACAGATGAGTCACTGCCTGAAAGTGAAAAGAGAGAGATGCAAAAGGAAAAAAATAAATAAATGGGGAAAAAGCAGAGAGTTATGAAAACAGGGCTAGTAGGATTGAAATAGAACGCAAGAGCATGCGCAGAGCCACTCTTTCAAGATGGCTCTCGGGATAAAAGAAAACATCTTCAAGGACATTGATTTGATTTTTTTCCACCCTGCCTTGCGTAGCTTTAGTTTGTTAAAAGGAGTGGATTCTGTAGAAGCGGCTCTCGTGGGATTCACCTGTACTCTGTTGTGCTGGCTACTTATTATTCCGCAGCTCTTCAGGCTTATTTATCCAGGTTCGCTCTGGCTGAGGTGTTGAATTGTGTGAAAGCCTTTCCTGATTGTATATCCTCCCAGGTTTTCTTTGTTGTCACATGAGCGGATGGTATTTTATTGTGCTCAAAAATTGGCAGAATGCTCTTTGGTTGCTTAAATCTTTTTTTTTTTGAAATAGGAAATATTGTCAGTGTTAATGGTGCGTCTTATGTACAAATCTTTCTAAGCCAGTTCGTTGTGATGATTTGGGCAAAACAAAACTATGAAGAGGATGGCATATTGAAAGCAAAATAAAGCAACATTCGAGAATTAATGCCTCGCATATTCAAAACTGTAGGCATACAAATAGCAGCATTCATCAATGCTTCATTAAAACAAATTCAGTTAATACAAGGATCATTTGTTTTTATCTAGTCCATATCTGAACATGCCAATTTGCTAAACAACATTAGATTTTTACAGTACTTATTGTCAATAACAGTTCATGAATGCAAACTAATCTTTCAACTGAAGTGCCATGCATTGACATGAGAAAACTATTTAGTTTCCTTAAATATACATTTTAATTAAAACTGAATAAATATTTATTTCACTGAAAAAAAAAGAAAATAAATAATAATAATAATTTGAATCAGGACTCTCTAGTGAAATTTTATCAATTACTTTGAAACAAATCATTAGCCAGTACACTAAAATGAATCAGCCTTCTCAGCATTAATTGTCAGAGTCATAATAACTGGCTTAATTGTATTATCTTCATCCTGTCACTGCTGAAAGAGTAACTCCTAAAACTTGCCATCCTTTTGCTTGAAAAGCTGAAGCTCGTTCCCCTTGATGGGTATGAAATGTTCCCTTGTGCCACCCCACCACAAAATATTTTGACAGGTTGAGAGCTCAGCAGAGTGATAAGACTGTGCTAAATGGCTTTGGAAGCATTCTGTTATCGCCTGGTGTATTGATTAGTGTCTAGCGTCGTGCTGCTTGCTGTGAAGGAGCAGCTTTTTTTTTTTGGTCGTTGTATGAGACATCGACAAACAGATAAGACTATTGATCCATCTAAAAACAGTTATTGCACCCAGTATTACCCAGTCTTTATGTGACTAATTGCTTTATCACTAGCTCCTTGAAGCGCAGATTTGACAAGACAATAATACCGGTGAAGATATTCACCCGCTGCATGCTGGGCTATATAAAATGATGCTTCATACGTGCTGAGAGTGCATGCTAATATTTTTGTTGGTTTGTTTGTATTTTATAATATTTTATAAACGATATAATAGTGACAGTTAATTATCTTTTGTAATAAGTAAATTACTGTAATTGATTTGACATATAATTACACAAAGATAACAGCATCTTTCAAGTCAACTCATTTTGAATTTTGCCATATCCAGTGGTTTCTGTGGTATTTTTGGGCTTGTGTGACAGCGAGAATCATCTTCTTTTCAAAAGTATTCCTGGCCTGTTTTATGACTATATATAGCAGTACCTGAAAGCAATCTCAGTGGGCAACAGAGGTGAATGATGTCATGGCGTTGAGGGCTAAAGTCTGGGCCGGGAGTCTGGCAGAGGAGTTCTCATCAAGCCGCAGTCTCCCTTCTGATTGCTCTTTGTGATCAGATATAATGGAGAAGCCGACATCTGCTGCATATCAATGCGGTCCCTGTGTTTTCCCGGCCTTGTTGATCCCAGATCAGAGCAGAGTGATTGCACGATCACAGTAAGATCACAGGAAAATCTCAGCTGTTGATAATGCAGCTTTGTACATTTGCATGTAGTTTGATGATCCTCAGTGACTTCTGTAAACCTTTGAAGTTTAAGGTGAGGTTGCGGTAAACTGCATAATAACCGCTTTCACGCAAGTTTCCAGAACTCTTCAACTGCCATTGGTTGATCAAGCAGACAGTCATGCCCTAAACTCACACCAGTGGTTGAGTCAGTGTTGCAGGGTCAGGATGATCAAATAAACAGTGCAATGTTTTATAAAATAAAAAAAAAAACACAACAGTGTTTATGCTTTTCTGGGGAATCAAACTATGCAAGGCTTACTTAGCCAGTAGTGAGAGTAAAATAAAGTGTTTTACCATTTAAAAACTTGTCCACATAGCTGTTATATCACAAAAATGTTCATAGAAATATAATTTATTTAATATATGTATGCGATCCTGCATCGAAATACATTGCATCGGTCAGCATAATTGATTTTTCTTCTATGCCAAAAATCATTAGGATATTAGGGAAATATTATGTTCCATGAAGATATTATGTAAATTTGCTACCAAAAATATATGAAAACCTAATTTTTGATTAGTAATATGCAATGCTAAGAGCTTAATTTGGAAAATTTTAAAGGTAATGTTCTCAATAATTAGAATTTTTTGTACCCTCAGATTCCAGATTTCAAATAGTTGTAATTTGGCCAAATCATATATATATATATATATATAGATATATAGATATATAGATATATTATCAAACAAATCTGTTTCCATTTACAAGACAAGTTGACAGCCAGTGTTTCACTCAAAATTCATTTGACTTTAGAATCAACGTTAAAATTAATTGGACAATATATGGTCTATTCATGCATTGACGACAGCCAGAGGGATTTTCGCCTGGTGTTCCTCAGCAGTCCCGCAGCAGCTTGAGCTCTGCCCAGTCAGGCCGGGTTATTAAAACAGCGTTTGCCGTAACAGGCAGGGAAGTCTTTATCTCGCATGGAGCCCAGCTCCATCTAACAGGACAGGAAGTCATTTCCAGGAACATTTGATTACACCGGGCTGCCAAGACTCACAAAGCAAGACGCCACTTCCCCCCAGAAAGCATCCTCACACACACTGACTCATCTAGTGCTGGATCGTGTGCGTGGAGCTGTAACGTAGACCACACTGTAGTATATTATAATGATTAATGGCTGTGCAATCATCTGCATACATATTTCTTGAAATGTATATCTTAGAAGCAGGGATATGTGTTTGTAATGAGATGCATATGTGTAGCTCACTCTAAATATAAATGTAGCACTGTATACACTCACAGCAGCTCTGCTTTTTGAATATATAGTTTTTGGCACTCAATGTACAAGACATTGGCTTTATAGTTTTGTAAAGTATGTACTCCATTCTTAGCTTGTTTCTTGGGTTGATATATATTAAATTGGGAGGTTGCATTATATACATTACATTAAATGTCGGCCTGAATAACCATGTCCTGCAGAATCACAGGAGTTGCAATTTTAGTCACATTACAGCAGTGAGGGTCAGCAAGTCTACATTCATTTTCTTCATAGGGAAATACATTTTGATGATAATTTATAATTTTGTTTAATATTCGTGGTGAAAAAAAAAGAAAACACATCATAATGCTCTACAGAATATTCCACCATTCAGAGATTCATTGTTTGTTGAAATATAAGCAAACAAATGTAAATCCTCATGATTTTTAATTTGATTAATATCATTGGCAATGCTTCTTTAGATCGTAGTCCTTTTTTTTTTTTTTTTTCTAGAGAACACTAATTCACTAAAATACTAAAACTACGCTACTACTTTTTCCCCTCAATAAATTCCAAACAGTTCATGACTTATAACTGTTTAACAAAGACCTTTTATGTAGCGTTAGGGTTTAATCCTTATGGGCTAAAATGAATAGGGTTAGGGTTAGGGTTACTCCCATAATCAACACCGCTGAAAAGATGGGCGGGCACTAATGCCTCTTTTTGGACATCCAATCAAACTCTACAAATCATCTCCTCTTTTTCAGCTTCTTCAACAATGTGTACACCCATGTTGGTTCCACTTATCCAATTTCATATGGCTCATTTGAATATTTGCTTGTTTAGGAGTTATGCTCGCCAGTCTCAAACACAACACTTCCCTCCAGAGAGGCTAATGAGCTAGCACGAGTGAAGAGACAGCCATCTTTCAGCTGTGCGCTGGTGAGGAAACACAGATGCAAGTCTCTGATTTGATTAGCTGTAGAAGATAACCTGCACACAGTGCAAGTTGAGGAGTCTGAAATAAGTAAACATAGTGTCTGTGGTTCTTTTAGTGAAATGGATAGTGACCTTAAAGAGGATATGGATGGATGGCTGGGCGTATATACTCGTGCATTAAAGCTGTAGTTGACCCAGTACCCAAATATCAGCCAGTTAAACTCTCTGCTCAATATATTGGTATGTCACTATTAATTTTAGTGGATGCTAATATGTATTTTTCATGGATATGCCAGATCATCAGCACATTCTTGTCAAGAGAGCTTATAGGTGAACATTTGCGGATTTGATTTGCTAATATGACTATATCACTGTTTGGGCAAGTGATGCTAAAACATAGTAAAATACTTGAGAAGTTATTAATAGTTTTCAGTATTTAATCACATTATAGCAAAATTAAAATTGCTTAAGGGGTTTTATGATCAGGCTGTATTTCAATGCCAGGGAGTGCTTTAAATTTGCCGTTAATTAACAGATAAACATTTATAAATACAGATGCTAATGTGCTACAAATGGGACTTGCGTTATGAGAAGTAAATTACACATTTTTGAAAGCACCTCAGCAATGTGTTCCTCAAAAGTCCAGAGGGTTTATTCAGCAGTCTGTCTTTGCTCATGAAGCACTGCCATCACGCCTGACCAAACATGCTGATCCTCAACATCTCAGTGTGTCACTACAAGCGCCCTTTGCACTCTCTGCCGGCTCTGAGCTAAAGACTTCTAATATGACTCAAATGGATACAGAAAAGTGCTTAGATAGAGGAGATTGTTAAGAAGCACATTTACATAGAGGAATTGATGTAGTTTCAGCAAAGGCAGGAGTTCATTTGTAGGTGGGCCTGGGGAGAAGTGATCATAGTTGACAACGCTTAGTTGCATCTCAGAATTAGGTCACGCTGCCTTCTCTCAATCTTTCTTTTTCTCTTTCTCTCTTGCTTGCTTTTCTTCCCAGTCATGCATGATGGGCTGGTCTCATCAGGCTTTGTTTAATATCGCTTCAAAATTAATTTGGGCTCATTAATGGGACTCTTTGGTGTGAAGGCACTGATATAGTCAGTAATGTGGCTAATAAACATAAAACGATTTGCTCCAGAAGTCTGTTTCAGCAAGCATGAAAGGATATAAATATGGAAAAGGAGAAAATATAGGAAATAAACAATGATGATATTGCCATCTAGAAGTGATGTTATGTTGTTATTACTAATATTTATTTACACTTCTATAAATTTCAATCCCACGCATGAAAAATAATAATAATAATAATTCTGATTCTAAAGTTTGATTACATGAGCAATTCTAAAAGGCTAATAAATGCACACCTGTGATTGTACTTTCTATATTAATGCATCAAGTTAATAAAAGCCTACTAAAAAAGAAAAAAAAAAAATGGTTACACTTCAAAATTGCTAGTAAAGTTCACAAATGATCACAAAGAAATGGAAGTAATTAAACATGACATTTTCAAGTCTGAAATAGTATTTTCTTGTAAATCATACTTCAGTAGTCTAATAAGTCTAATAACTTCAGAACACAATTTACAGTATACTAATGCAATGTGAAGTTACTAGTTATATTATTAACTAGAATTGATTATGATTATTTTTTAGAATTGTTAGAAATTTATTATTTTTATTATTATTATTATTATTATTATGGTGTTTTTTTAATCATATTGTTTTGCTGACATCTAATGATAATAATAATAATGGCTATTATTATTATTGATAATAATAACTACTATTAGTAGTAGCAGTGGTGGTGGTAGTAGTAACGCAAGGCTGTGAAAAAAATAAAAGTAAATAAAGATTTTAAAAAAATTACTTATCTGTGATAAAAAACCAGAGCACACACCCTTGAGTGGCTTATAACTTGAATTCTGACTTTAAAAATGACCCAGTTGTCACTCCTCTAAAAGCTGTGACATGTACTGTTGAATTTATTTAGCAAAAATTCAAAGAAATATTCTGAAAAAGGACAAACAAGGGGCATACAGTGATTTGTATGCAGAGCCCAGGTCTGCGTGATGATGTGCTGTCCCCTGACGTGTACTGGCTCCCCTCAGCGCCTGTAGTTTGACCTTGAAGAGATCGTTTGGCCCAACACTAGCGACTACACAGCGAGCCAGCCGCCTCCTCACATGGGGAACTAGCGCTCTGTGAGTGTTAGTTAATGAGTTCTATTCAGCTGCCGTGCACACTGCTAGTGTCCTCAGAAGATTGAGCCGAACCGAGCACAACTGTACCCTCGACCAGACGCTAATCAGGCCAGGCTACCGCCGCCACTTCCCCTCACAGACGTGTCACACACGTGCCCAGACGGATTAACAGGAAGATAAGAGAATACGTCCACACTGAAAGATAGAGAGAAAAGAGAGAGAGTGAGTGATTAGGAGGCTTTCCCATCCAAAGTAACAGCTGGGATCATTTGCATAATACCCATCATTTTACTAGGCTTCTTGTCAAATCATAATGAAGAAAAAAACAAGCAATATAAAAACTAGTTCATTAGCGCTTCCAAGAACTTACATGCATATGTAGCTTTGCAGTCAAGACAGATTTTTTCCGGTATTTACAAGAATTCATGAACAATTTCTGTACCTAAGCATCTGTAATAATATTTCTTTCTGTTATGTGTCAGATTCAGAAATATTTTAATTATTTGTAGCATTAAGCTATTCTGTTATTGGTAACAATATCATACGTATATAATGTCATTTCTCTAAGGAACATACGTTCCCTTACATATAAATTGCAACAAAATAAAAGTCTTTGATAACATAATATGTGTGTGTATGTATACTGTGCTTATTAAATTAGACTTGCTTATTAAATGGTGCATGACTGCATCATGGCTGGGAGGTAGAGGGCTGCTGGGACCACATCAAACCTGGATTGGACCCTCATAACAATAACAAATGCCTCCCATCCCTTGCATCCAGTAAACCAGGTTTTGTAGTGTATTTTAGCCACTATAAATAACAGCTGAATGACAAGTCAGCACTATTAGACTGCAGGTTAGAATGGAGTAATTGCATGAAGGCATGGTAAAAACACCGCTTCTTCTTGTAGAGGACCCACACTTTCCCCACACCACAGTTTAAGGTCAGAGCTGCATTATCTCAGCTGCATTTATCTTTGTCGTGTGACATTGTGAGCTACAAAACCATCATGATGTATGGTGCCTTTCAGGGGTGGATATTTATTGCTGTTGGCCTCAAACCAGCCATCTTAAGGTTTTGTATCAGATTAGCATATTGTTTAAGATAATATGGTTTCTGGTTTCAGGCACATTAGAGTATAGTGACGATTTAAGCAATAATAATGCAACTAAACACAAATAAATAAGCAAGGTTTGTGAAAGAGATGCAGCTGCAAGTTGATAAGATGATAATCTTAGTTTGAATGGTCTGATGTATGCATCTGTTGACCAATTGTAATTTTAGACAGGATGGTTCTGATATTATTTTTTACTGTATTTTTGTTTATTTTTAGACACATCCTCAAAACAGATCTTATGTATACCTGTCAAATTCTCAGTCAGACATTTATTTTGTATTTACTTAAATGTTCTAGCATACATCGGATACACTGATTGCATTAAATTCGATTTAAATGCCATTTAGCAAAAAAATTAAATGGACCTAATACCCGTCCCTGTGGAATACCATGTATGAAGTTGTGTCAGCCTTGAGCCCAGTCATTTTAATGCCAGTAAAAACCCTGAAACCCCAAATTATTTTTCTCACAACCCCACCAGTCGACCCTCTCCATGTTGTTTTGCTTGTGAATAAAAAAAAAAAAAAGCACTGGTGCTCTAGGCATTACAAAACAATACATAATACTGCCTACTGGTGGGTCTTTAGTCTTTTTAATTTATTTTGGATGCTCAGTGCTGTTGTTGAATATCTGCAGTGCCTTGTAATGAAATACCCGCTGTGCAATTTTGCAAGTGTGTCAGGCAGAGCATGACCAGATATGCAAATTTAATACAGAAGTGGCAAAGTGGAATTTTGAGTATTTTTCACATCTGGGGGCTGTTAAAAGCAGTTTTGAAATCAATGAATACATAATAAAGAGGTGTCCACACTAGATAGAAATCCCAGTTTGTTGGCTATAAAAACTAGTTTGTTGTCTTGGATCCGTCTCTTTTTTTTTTTGGCCGCACACAGCATGTGGTGTAATGGTATAACAAATTGCAGATGAGTAATGGAAATTTGAACGGATGAGTTCCTGTCTGATGGTGTATCGGTCTCGCTCATTCTTTCTGTCTGGTTCTTCACAGAGAGAGAAATGGTCATGTGACCAGCACCCCACCAGCCAATCTTTCTCTACATATCAAGGTCAGATCCATTTTTCTTGGAGCAACCACCCCCTGTGGTTCTAGCACATAAATTCGCCCACCTTCGATTTGTTTATCCTTGATTTACCAAAAAAGAGGCTTTCAGCATGGAAGAAACTGTCATAAACATGTCACCCAGAAATGTTCTTCGCCCATGTATTGCTCCAAAATATTCGCACCCATTGGTGGACGATAATAACATTGAGTCAACAGAGATGCTCTTCCTGTTACTAAAAATACAAATGCTGAGCTGAATGCTGTAGCAAGCAGACACGCTAGTGCACACATCAGCTCAAAAACGTACGCTGCTACCATAGAGACTAATAATAACGACTTTGATGAGGATGCAAAACTCAGTCCATGTTGTACATCACTGTCTGAGGAGGAACTAGGTGTCATTAGAAAGTGCATCAGCAGTGATTCCCAGGTCAGCTTGATGCAGAAGCAGGTGGTTGATGACTCAGGCAAACTGGCTTCTGTTTATTAGAAACCCGAGTCCAGCTTCCACCGGTCCCCCGTGGCTCAAATGTGATTGATGACACTAATTACCATGTCACCACTCATTTCAAAACCTTGATCTCTGAGCATGTGGCTTTGGCTCATCTCCTGTACACACACCTTTATCCAGGGTCTATGTCACCTAACCTATCCTCTCTAATGTTCGCTGCTGAGTTTTACAGGCCTTTTATAATCACCGTCACGTCTATCCATGCTTACTGGCTCCCTCCTCTCTTTCCCCAATACTTTAATTGGAGATTATTAGGCTGGATTTGCATGAGCTTATATGGTCTGCATTTTTCTCTCTAGTCATTGTGTAACAGCTTCAGATCTCAAATCCACTGATTTAGGAAAATAAGCGCTGAGTGAGTTGAAGAGTTTTGTTGGAATTTTGGTGCGTAATAGTAGAGAGCGAGTTTTGATTCCTATATACCAGTTGCATATAAAAATTAAAAAAAAAAGAAATTTTAATGGCTGGGTTTGTATAGTTCCAGCAAGATATAGTCAGCAGGATTAAAATATGAATTTTATATTTAAAAATATACTCTTCTCAAAAGCATTTAAGAAAGGGATCATCAAAGATGATCTGGATGTATCAGTACTGATATTATAATGGAGAAGAAAGAGAAACAATATGACAAAGAACAAGAACAAAGCGAATAAGGGGAAATAAGAGGAACATTTTATTATTATCATTATGCGTGTGTGTGTGATTAAGCAAGTTGTAAAATGTCAAATGATGCAACTTCCTGAAAGGCTAAGGTCTAATATTGACGTTAAATAAAAATTAAAATAGTCATGATATTTGTATACCTTTTACCTATGCTTAAACTACACTTAAAATGTCATTAGTTTTAGTATCTTTAAACACATAAAAAATATGAATGCAAAGAGCACAATTAAAAAATATTTAAAGATTAAAATTTTACATTTTAAATGTTGTTTTTCTTTATAGTGGACACTTGTATACATAACACCCAGTAGCAAAACAACTAAATTATTTTGATGGTATTCTCATTCTTCTTATTCTTAAAAACTGCGTTTTAGGTGAAGTTCAGCTCACTGTGTTCTCCTATTTTTATTTTGTATTCTTTATTTATTTATTTTTAAATATATATGTTGTCTTTGCAACCTTTATGACTGGTTGCGACTGCTGCACCATTATGTGATAATTATCATAGATTTCAGAATTAACCCCCATCTCACCCCTCGTAAAAAAGTCTATTTTTGTAGGTCCAGTGCTTAAGTGAGTGTGGTCACCGTACGCTCCCTCGGGTCTGATGGAACTATTGCATTCGAGGTGATTCAGTGGTGTGAAATACCACAAGGCTTATCTGCACACGTGCACAGTCAAACACAAACCCACTCACTGTCAGGTTGTGGCATGGAACAGGTTGCCATGTGGTGAACTGCTGACCTCGTAGCTGGAGCCAGTGCCCTGAGGTGAAACTTTGTCCGGGGTGGCCTTGTCTCATGCTGTGATGCTGACATATAGGATACTCACAGCCTCTCTTCATGTGAATCTGTCAGAGATACTGTGGTTGAAATTGGTATGCTGTGCATGTAAACCAACCTCCATAAACACTATTCAGGTTATGGATAAATGTAGGTTTTGATATCTTCACAATAGTAGCTTGTTTTAAAACAAGTTCACACTCACTCTTGAGTCATTGGATTTCTATTTGGAGTTTCCATATGAAAACATATTCTCCATACTCTGTGTGTGTGTGTGTGTGTGTGTTGGCTAGAAAAAAAAAAGGTTGCACACTGATGTCTTGCATAATCAATTTGTCCAACAAAAGTTTGAAATTTAAAGTATTTGACTGGAATTTCACTAATATACTTTTAAAAATTGCATAAATAATAGCATGTGTATTATTTATAATTATTATTTCATTATATAGTATAATGTAGTTTTTCAAAACCCAAATCCCCCCAATAGTCTTGAAAATTTCATGATAGTGACAACTCAGGCAGTGAGAGATATTCTTGTAGTGGTTATATCAAACATTGCTGACTAGCAGGATGGAGTTTAGCTCTCATGGGAGCCTTTGCATGAGATTCAGCACAACTGCCTAATATACTGACTTATTTAGCGACGTTATATCCACAAATTTCTCTGTGATGTTAGAAGACGTTAATTAACAGAATTAGCATAGCTTGGATCTGCGAGCGCATGTTCGTTTGAGTTACAGCATGCTGTTTGCTCTCTCAGGCAATGTGTTTTGTGGCCTGTGTTTATGGAGCTTAGAGGTAATGTGTGGATGTATTCAGCTCTTTAATGATGGTTGGAATATAAAATGACACACTCATCCATTAGCCGCGGCGTGTAGCCGCGACGTTCCTTGCTGAATGCTGATTAGTCCCACACAGCCCGGTCCAGAGATAACACCGGAATAAGATCCACATGTAAATTGCATTAGCTAATCAATGAATGCTTGATGAATGCTAGCCTGGCACGAGAAATTGTTTCAAGGTTATGCGCTTTATTTGTTTATTTATTTTTTTCAGGTAGAAGTCACTCTGTGACTCTTTCTACATTAACAAATAATTGCTTACCGGTTATCCTGGCTAATTAACAATAAAGGATTAAGATGTTCCCTGCTGCATGTTCGCGGTTGGCGTTTGTGACCGCCAGATATCCCACGGCACTGCAAAAACCAGCTCCAGGGGATCTCGGGCGGGGACTTGTTCCTGCCGGAAGGTCAGATCATGTGACATGTCCCTGCGGAGACAGTGGCGCAAGCATTGGTCCCCGGGCAGAAAATGACAACTCTGACAGCAGCGGCCCACTGGAACACAAAACCGGTTTCATCGGTAAACAAATCACAACCATTCGTGTCAGAGCCACAGACATACTTTTGACATGTCTTGGTGACATCAGTCTGAAAAGCTAAGGATAGTGTCACGGATCATGTGTATCTGTGAAACGCGAGCAAACGCGAGATAATGGGCTTGGACTGGTGACAGACTTGCAGTTTGTGCGAAATATGCCTTGCGTAGCCTCCACCACACAGTTGGAACGCAAATTGATGCGGGATTACAGGATCTCAGGGGTAGCGTGATTTGAGTCTTGCATCTGTCCGAGCGGTTGCCTGGTTCCCTCAGGCGTGGCAGAAGCTGGCAGAATGGGCTAGACTGGGTGGGCAGAGGAAGTTGGGTTGGGATAGAGGGGATTGGCTCTCATTCCCTCCAGAACTTCTGCTGCTGGCTCGGGAACGCCGAGACACACGGCTGCCATCTTTTCATTTCAGAAGCCGATTTTCAACTGGAGGAAACAGAGGCAGAGTTTGAATTTCCATGGATTGTGTTACAGGCTCTGTCATAGACTCAGAGCTGCTTGTGTTACAGACTTGAGTCCTGACCACATTCACACAGCAGTTTTTGCTGTTGATTTTTTTCTCATATAAATGCATACCGGATAATTATCATTCAAACAAAACATGCCATGCTCTTGTTTTCTTAGTTTTTCATCTTTTTAGGCAAGCATCTTATTATGATCGCTTGAGACTACATCTGGATCAGATTCAGAATGCTGATTAAAGCATAGATGGAGTAGATCACTTCCCCCAAACAGCCCAAAAACTTGCACAATCCTAAACAACTTCCTGGATGGCTAACATTAGGTAATTTTGATTTACATACTGTTTAAAGTCTGATAGTTTTCACATATGCATGTGCTTAAACACGCAATTGCTTGTTTCTTCTTTACTTGTTTTCGCAAACAGAGATTCTGTACTATAGCGCCCCCTACCATATAACAGTGTAAACATAAAAATTTAATAAATGATGACAAATTTTGTCAAAGGTGGGGAAAAACCCTTAGCAAAGCCCTGAGAGTCACCCACAACACATAGGCACAGACCAGTCACATTTTCTTCAGTCTAGTTGTAATCTAATTCTTCAAATATAAATGATTCAAATTAAATTAGGTCTTGTCATCTGAGCATGTGGATTGATGTCATTTCCAAGCTAAATGCTGGTTATTAACAGAAATGTCACACAGTAATTTAATCTCTCACACTTTCAAAGTCTTAAATGTTTAAGAGCCTTAAATATTTAATAATGAATATGTACACATTAATTATATGGATGTACATAGACTTTGCAGCTGAAATGTGTACTCTTTTGACTAAAAATTCACAATTCTCTTTGATACTGTGTAAACAGAGCGTGAGTGTGTTGGAATATCAGCAGCAAAGTCTTGAGTGATGGTGGATGTCTTTGCTTCGCCAGCACAGGATTAAGCAACAGGTTACAAAAGGAACGGCCAGGTCAAAGTACTGGCACGGCTGAAGGAACCAGACCCAACAATGCCCACCCTTAAGACCCAGCACATAATATATACCTCATCGCAGAATCAATTCTACACCAAACACTCCAAGCCACCCTCACATTAAACCATCTGTGGATGTTACCGGTTCAGTGAAGCGCTTGAGAAAATGGATATAGTAATAACGAACAAGAAACCTTTGTCTGATCCGTTGGGAATCAATTTACACCGGAACTAAGTCTCTCTTGGACACACATAAGAGTGCTTTTTAAATCAGCACAAGAGCTCAGATTAGCACATGCTAGCTGCCCAGTTAGCACGCCAGTGGTTTTTGTAAAAAACAAAACAAAAAGTTTCTATTGTTTTTGTCCGTACAAGAGAAGTCTATAGTTGCCAAAACTGTTGGTTACTAACATTCTTCAAAATATCTTCTTTTGCATTCTACAAGTCTGCAGGTTTGAAATAACATGAGGTTGGAATTTTTATTGCTTTATTTATGCAGTTAATTTAGCTGTTTATTTTCATATTGCAAGAACAAATTGTGAATTTACACAACAATGATGTACTTTTCATTGTGTTTTTGAAATGTTCACATACAGATGACAACACTGAATAACCCTGGTTCACAGGGGTCTGCAAAGCTTTAAAATAGCAGAATCACTTACCAATTTACCAAAAACTAACAGAATCCAATTTTTCAAAATTAGCATTTTCAGGCCCAAAAAATCCCGTTGTCATGAATATGGATGACCAAAAGGCATGAAAAGTTTTTTTTTGTTGTTGTTTTTTGGTTGAAAATAGGGTACTGTAAACAATTTGGCAAACTGGCAAAACAATGATTTGTTTTAAGTGTTTTTATATTTATTTTTTTACAATTACAGTACAATGCAACCTAATTTACATTTACATCTTACATTTACATTTTAATCATTTAGCAGACACTTTTATCAAAAGCGATATGCAAATGAGGACAATAGAAGCAATCAAGATCAACAAAAGAAACATGCCAGCAGTATGACAAGTCTCAGTAAGCCTCAGTCTCAGTTAACGCAGTACACGTAGATAGAAAGAAAAAGAAAGTTAGTGTTTTTAATAAATAAAAAGAAGAAAACAGAGTTAGAACAGAGAGCGCTAGAGTTAGAGGATCAAATAAAGATGTAAGAGATGTGTTTTTAGCCATTTCTTGCAGATGGCTAAAGGCCTGTTAACACAAAGCATGATAACGATAAAGATAAAACATTTTTTGCGTATCGTTTTTGTTTCTCAGCACACACGGATCTGCCACTTTAAATTCTCCAGCTCGTGAGAACAGGACAGATTCTGATTGGCAGTCAATGTTTATATCGTTCATCAGCTGGAAAAAGTCGTTCTGAAAACAGTTCCAACAATATAGTTTCTCTCTCCTTTATCCTTATCATTATGGTGTGGACTCTGCTATTCATTAATATTAAAAATTTTTAGAAGTATAGTTATCTTTTAGGGTAAAGGGCTGCAAAGCTAATTAGTTACAATGTAACCTAATTGCAACCAAAATGCAATGTTGTAAAAATGTTGTGTTCTTGCAGGCTATCTGTGCAGCTCAAATCAGTGTTGTCCGCATATACATTAAACCTTTGCACATTTGTAATCCATTATTGGATGTGTCGTTTTGAGTACAGTTGGTTCAAACGGCAAATGGCGAGGCCAGGTGGTGCCGATAAATGGAGCCGGGACTGTGTTGAATATTGATGGAGGGAAAAGGCCGGGCACAGCAGCCGAAACAAGAGAAGACATCGTACAGCGGGAAGGTGACTTAGCGGTTGATGAGGTGACGCTTGACCCTGAGGGCCAGCGACGGCAAGCAGCTCACTGAACCCAGGCGAGTTTATCCAAGCAGATCAATGCTACTTAATATCAGCGAGGCCGGCCACCCCATCCCGTCTGCCACATCCACCGCTAAGGCTAAGCTCTGGTTTACTCCCACTCTGACAGATACAGATGGTGTCAGTTACTGCAAGTAAGAAAAGAAGATGAAAACCGAGGACCTCCAGGTCCTTAGAAGACGAGAGACGCCGCAGACAGACGTGCGGGAAAACAGTTCGGCGCTCTCTGTCAATTACGCTTTATTCTCTGGCTTGTAGCGGGACGGCACGGAGGGGAAGGCAATTAATTATTATTGTGGGTTCTCCATTCTGATCTTGGAGATTGTATCTGATGCACATTTCCTCCGCCACAATTACGGAGGCAGCTAACTATTGACATTTAGGAGGTTGCTGATTTGAATTATCAGAGACGTTAGTAATTTGGGGTGCTAAATGGGTTTTGATTTCCACACACAACGCAGGCGGGCGGGATGACGAAAGAAAAATTAGGCTCTAATTTGAAGCTGGAGATGTAAATCAGGACGATGTGGTAGGAGCTGATAAAACTGGGTGAAATAAAGACATGGTGGAGAGTTGAGGTGGTGGTGGGGGAGGGAATACCCAATATCCTTTTGTTCCAACACACAAAACAAACTAGATGCTGCAACACTTTTTAATCAACACTGCAAGCCATAACCACTGCAGAAGTTAAAGGGAAGTCCTCGTTAAACTCAAAATGTTGATGGCTGATCAGATAAAAAGGTGGTCTTTTTTGTGTTTTCTAGACACTATGACGCTTGCAAGGTAAGAAGTAGCCTAAAATGTAATATCTGACAGTATTCTATGCTGAAGAATGTAAGTTTTTTAAACAAATTTTGCCCTTTAGATGGGAAAATTAAACTATTTTTGTATATACATAAAAAATAAAAAAAATAAGTAAAATAAATAAATACATAATTGTAACTGAATTATAAGAGCCATTTATGGCATATAGATTAAAAGTAATATTTTAAAAACTATGTTCTTTAATATAATATGTTTATAATACGTTTATTTGCAAAAATCACGTTTTTTTATGCATGTTGTCATGGTTGTATTGTGTTTGTTTTTTTTTGTTTGTTTTTTTTTACCCAATCAAAACAGTTTGATTGAGATACAGACATTGAAAACACAATTAAAAAAAAAAAAAAGAAAATATATATATATATATATATACACATATAATTATAATTATGAGTTATCTGTTTTTGCAGATTAACTCTTATATTATTTGTATATTTGTAAAATATTATATTAAAATATTTAGTTTTTTCCCATTTAGAAATATATCATATATATGAACAGACTGCTAGTGATATATTTGTTTTATAAATAAATAACAAATCTAGGTTGTGATGCCGTTAATATGCTACAATTACTTTAATGCTAAACATACTTTACATTAGAATCTGAAATAAATAAATAAATACAGTAAAGTACTTTGAATGTTAAAAAAATATATATTAATATATAACCTTTTAGATAATATCACATTATAATTCCTTTAAATACTACTAAAATTGGTACAGCAGATAATAGTACAGTAAATGATACTTAAACTAATTATTGTTTTTGTTTTTAAAATATTACTAGCAGACCGATTATTGTTACAGAACGTTCAGTCATTGATTTATACTACTGGCCAGATTCAATAATGTTAAATAATGTATTAAAAATCATTTCTGGATATTCTTAAACATGATTTTTGTGTTTACATTTCAGTTACACCTTTTCAATAAATCAGCAAATACCCCAAAGACCCAATACATCATATAGCTTATTTATTTATCAAAACAGCAAATGATCTTGTTAAATTATTTGTGCAAAGCCTGATAAATATTTATAAGCTAATCCTGAGAGAGATTAGCAAGATTCCCTGGCTCCAGAGCCATATCAGTGGAAAAGCCATATACGAGTGTTTACACTTCAGCGTGTATGAGTGTGTGTCCGTGAACATGACAATTGGCCTGTGTTTTCACACACATACACACACTTGACAGTGTGGCGTGTGCCCAGTGTGTGTGTTAGGTGATACGACTGATGGAGAACCGATAATCCCTCTGAGCCGCAGAGCATACATCCTAGAGTTTCATTAGCCCACTGTGCCCGTCAGAGCGAGAGAATGACACACACACACACACACACACACAGAGCCTGTGATCCCTAGAGAGAGGGAAAGATTTGAAGGGGAGTGAAAGCAGGGGTCAGCATTTTTAATATGGGAACAATTACAGGCTCCTGCTGAACAGATGGTATTATTCATGCAGTTAAACATGACACAGACATTTACATCATTTCCAGTGACAAGCTCACAGGTAGATATATGGAAGTCCATTATAATGCCATGTGCTTACACTGAGCTTGTGATTGCTAATGACAACGTATTATGGTGCAGCTTACTTGGAAAATAAACCTGAGCCGCATATGTTAAATGTCAGGAGTGTTTGAAAAACGAGAGGAATGGAAAGAAACAGAGAGAAAAAATGACTCCAGTATGACCTGCAGGCCATGGACGCTTTTTGTAACAGGTTCATATTTAATGTAATTAGTTGTAATGCTTTAATCTGACGATGAAAGATTGTCCTTATTGTTTGATTTCTGAGTCATGTTTTTATACTAGTTGCAAGTCTAAAGAATTATTTCAGGTTGACTTTCTCAATCAGGATTAACGTTTAGCAAGTTTGACTGATGTGCTTGATGTGGTATTGATTTTATTTGATTTTATTCCATATAATAATAATGCTGCCACTACTACTACTAATAGTAATAATATTAACAATAGCAAAAATTATTATTGTTATCATTATTATTATGTATGAACACATATGATGCTGATTATGTTGAAAGATGGAAGTTAAATATATTGTGAATTACTTATGACACTGTCCTGAAGGAAGGAAGTTAAATACAAAGATAAAAAAGAAATGATAATAATACTAAGTATTATTATTATTATTATTATGTGTTTTATATAACATATGACTGTTACAAAAAAGCTGCATTGAGGTGACATAAAGCTAAAAAAATGTTAAATACAATCAATATGTATGATTGCGTGTGCTGTATGTCTTTTTTAAGACTTTTGTGCATTGTTCTTGTCTTATTTCCAGTGAAAGGTCAATTTTCATCTGCTCACTAAAAACAAAAATGGAAAATGCTGCGTTATATTAGTCTTAGGTGTAGTACGAGGTGATTTGTGTTTTAAATATATTGCAAAATTTAGTTCAATTTGCAATAGGCCTCTATTATAACAGCTTTCAATATTTGCAGTTTGCCAATCAAACAGATGTATCTTGCTTTAAGGATGATGCCTATTTTACTGAAAAACAAGACAGTAATATGTTTTGCAGTGCAAAAGCTCTGGCTTTAATCGCATACCGTGTCTTGTCTGGTTATGACAGAGTGCAACACTAATGAAATAATGAAATCTGCTCATGTACATGATCTTTAGCGTTCCTTCGCGAGCGTGCGTTGCTTTTTAAATGCGGCAGTTTGTTGCCTCAGTGCAATCAGGAGCGCTGTTACACAATGCATTGACCTCATTATCTCGTTTAGTCAATCATATCATTAGAAGAAATGGAAAAAAAGTTGCCTGTGAACTCAGAGGCAAATATAAAATAAATGCAGCCGCAACCTCTAATGGCAAAATGGTCAGCGACTGCTGTATAAATCAGAGCATAATTACGGTCGTACCCGGCTCAGTGCATTTGCATAAATTCTCATAAGAGGGCAATGTTATGTTGTACCAACAAAATAAATAAAGAAGACAAACAAAAGAGATAATCTGGCCAGCATGCCAAATATGTCCCCAGTGAATAGCACTGAATTCATCAAAAGCGTGTTATTGGCCTGGCTGTAATGTTGGTGGCCATTTTATGTGCCTGAGTAGACAAAGAAGAGCAGAAAAGAGATGTGAAAAAGGGCTTCCTAATGGATTCTGCACAGAGCGAGGAGAGTCGGGAGGGGGATTGTGTCACAGTATGCACAGAGCTGTCTTTTTTCCCACCAGCCTTTGCCCATCAGTGGAGCCCGGGTCGCTGTGGAAATGTCATGACAGGCATATGCTGTTGGACAGTTTGTGCGCCCAATCACAGCGCTGTCACCCACGGCGATGAGGGGGAGGGCTCCGCGGTGTCCGTTTGAAAAATGGCTCCTGCCATCTCCAGCATTTACACGTTTCTCTCCTTGAACCGTGCTTGATGCCTGTTCTGCGGTCGGAGCGGGAGAACAAAGATGAAAAGGAAGGGAAAGGGTTTGATGGGAAATATTAGGGCTTTCAATCCATGACAAATTTAAGCATGCCGATGTATTCGCTGAATTTTTCAACAGTGGCCAAATGTTTTTTATTGACGGCAAAATGTTACATACGGATATTTACTATAACACAGATATGCATTTATTTTATAGTTGTGTGTGTGTGTGTGTGTGTGTGTGAGAGAATGCCTCTCGAAGAACTTTTTATTAAGGTAATTCAGAAATAATGATGCATAAAATGAAAATTCACCCTACATTATTTCTTACAAAATCTGTTGATTATTTAAAGCTAAATGTATTACAAATGTCTTATGGCACTGTCCTGAAGGAAGTATGTATGTATGTATGGATAGAATTAATAAATGAATGTTAAAAAATAATAATAAAAAAATGAATTCATTATTATGTTGGATTATAGAAGTTAGATGTATTGTGAATGTCTTATGACATTGTTCTGAAGAAAAATAAATTTAATATTAAATAAGCAATAATAATAATAATAATTTAATTAAATAATAATAATAATAATAATAATAATAATAATAATAATAATAAATAGATAGATAAAACAATTATTATTATTATTATTATTATTATTATTATTATTAAATAAACAAACAGACAAAATGTGTTATAATATAAATAAATATTTGGAGTTTATGTTTCTCGACACCTGGAGGTAAAACTGCTTTGCATTATGTAAATAAAGTAATTGAGAATGGGTGTTTTAATGCATATACTGCATTTATTAATTCAGAAATACAGTAAGTAAATTTAATAAATAGATTAGAAATGGAAATATTGTGAATTAGTAGTAGTAGTAGTATATCAAACACATTATTATTATTATTAATTTTTCTGAACTCCAATTTTAACCAATTCTTAAAGTCAGTTCTATGTACCCGTTAATGGACACTTTTTGTATAAAAGAAATATTGTGCGTTTACCTAAAACTGACCGTGCTCCACCTATCTGCGTCATGTGAATAAGATAGTTACCCTTTGCTTAAAGCAAACACCGGGATGTCACACATTACAGAGGAGGCTAATGTTTCAGCTAGCTGTATTCTATTGCAATTATATGGTTCAGTGGCGGTGATTATAGTTCTTCAATCTCACTCTGTGAAGTTTTGGTTAGCTGGCTCCCTCGTAATTTGCCGTGTGGGCATTATGGGCCAGTCTTGTGGAAAAGGGATGATAAATTGAGCTGGCAGGAGCTCATAGATTTATTAAATTTCTATCAAACCCTGTAACAAAAAAGGGGGAAAAAAATTGGCGGCGGCTAAGAGCGGGCTTAGATTTTTTAATCAAAATTCATGAGTCCTGGATTCGTGGTTGAGCAGGCCCGGGGAAGACTTGAATCGAAGACTGATTAAAGAAAATAAAAGGCTTATTTGAAGTAATTTTTCAATGACGCCTTTTAATTGGATGTTAAATCAAATGCTTATCTGCCATGCAGCAGATAGCGAGCAATATGGTGAAGTGCTAGTGTCACTTCTACTGTAAAAGATACTATAACCATCACACATTTTACATTCACACGTCTACACGTTCTTCACCCAATGCAACGCTTCACATTGAGAGGTAGAAACTTGTGTTTTGGATTTGAAATCAGTCCCTTGTGATCACACAGAAGAAGACACGAGGTGTGCACTACTGTACAAATTAACTGTTGTACTGCTATAATGTTCAAATTATATTTAAGCTGTAAATGTCATGTGACTAATTACTCTGAGCATTTCCTGATCCTTAAAATAAATAAATTAAATTAAATTAAAACTAAAATAATAATAATAAATAAAATAAACAAATAAATAAATATTTTATCCAACAATATATTGTTTATAAAATATATTGGATATATTGTTTATAATAT
>JAUMHE010000016.1:632759-655333 GCA_032359235.1 Enteromius mattozi
ATTTTATACAATTATATAACATTTTATTTAATTTACAAATTCATTTCAATTCAATTTGGTTCAATTTATTTTTCTTTACGCATGTATGTAGAACTGCTTTATGAAATAATACCAAATTTGGAATTGGTGTTTTAATGCATATAATGCATTAATGAATTACATTAGACATTAATGTAATGAGAAATACTGTATAAAAAAAAAAAGAATACTGTGAAATATTCCTGATTTTCTATTTAAATGTATTTGAAAAGAAACATTTGTGATCAGCTTCCTAAAGAGACAGTTCACCCAAAAATAAATATTTTATTATTTACATGTTGATGTTGTTGTATAAGTTTCTTTTTTTCTGTTAAACACTATTCTTTTGTGTGTGTGTGTGTATATATATATATATATATAAACTTTATTGTCAGAGTGAATTTTTAATTTTAACTCCCTAAATTTAAAATTTTTACATGTATCTTGTTCAGTTGTAGGACAGCCTGATGCATAAAAAAATTTTTAGTTTCACTCGATCAAATCTTGAGACCTTACATTGACGATTAGATGGTAGAAGCACACATTCATAATGCAAAATTAATTTTGAAGAATATTGGTAACCAAACAGTTAATGGTAGCCATTGACTTACATAGTACAGTGGGAGAAAGACTATTAAAGTCAATGGCTACAATCAACTGTTTAGTTACCAACTAAATCAGTTTGATCAATTTAATTAGCATCCATGCTAAATAAGATTATTAATTTTGTAAAAAAAAAAAAAGACCCAATGATTTGAACGGTAGTGCAACACATCCCACCTCTACCTTGAAATCTGTCTCTTCTGGGATCTTTTTCACAACTCGAGGCCTTCCTAACACACTGCTCTAACTCTATCCCAAGCATGGAGCTATGTGAGAGGCAATTACAGCTGATATAATAAACACCGGCCCTCACAAGGGCAGGAAAGGGCTCCCTCGCCAGCGTCAAGTACACCAGGGCCTCATGTAGGGCATTAAAGCCACGGCATCAGCGCTGAGCCAAACTAGATTTGCTGCAGTAATAATATTTAAGCACAGCTCTCAGACCAGTGGCTTAGTAACTACTAAATTACGATTCCGCTGAGGACGGCGGCTCTCTTGTTTGGAGATACTCTCTCTCTCTCGCTGTTGGCTGCTTTATGGAAGTGTAGTGGCCGGGCATCTTAGAAATGGAGCCCTGTATTGTACAGTGTCAGATATTTTATAGTGATGGCCTCATAAAAGAAGGAGAGTCGCCAGCGTTTAGCTACCACACCTCTTCAGCCACAGACGTTCATCCTGGACACGTCTTATGATACATGCCTGCCCTCTTTGTGTCTTGTGAGGGTAATTTTGTTTGGTGTGTGTGTGGGTCAAAGACGTCAAGATGTCTGCATCAAAGGAAATTCATAAAAGTGATTTTATGTCTATAGAAAGCACATTAAATGCAAGTAAAATATGTGTTTTGGAGAATATAATGTCAACCTTTATATGAAATGTTACATTGTCATTCAGTGTAACACAATATTTTTGTAAAAATTCAAACAACATGCTTATTCAGACTTGTACATATAAAAAAAAAAAAAATATATATATATATATATATATATAATGAATAAGGAAGAATTTTCAATTTTATTTAGTTTTAAATGAATAAAAAAATTAGTTTTTATTCTGAAATCTGTTTTGTAGCCTTGAAATACAGTAATAACCACTAAATGCAGATGGTGATGAGTAAGTCACATGATGAACCCTTTGAAATGATGAGCCCTTTTAAATATGAACATATATAGAAGGTGCTCAGTGTCATTCACACAAACACTAAACACCATCATGACGACTCATTAAACTGAAATATGCCATAAACATTCATTTAACAACATTACATGTAACACACAACCCTAATAAACATCACTGATAAGAAAAAACATCAAATTCAAACAAAATATGAAATGCAATGCAGAGAATTTTGGGAATGTCAGTTTACAGTTTTTCAAGTCACTTTGGTCAGAACAAGATGGCGATTTAACTTTTGTACATAAAATTCAATGTTTTGCATCTACCATATGATCAAAAAAGGGGGTCATTGTGTTTTTTGCTATTTTTCAGTTTTTGTTCAATTTATAAAAGTGATGTAAACTGTGTCATCATATACTCTATGGTAAATATACAATAATGTAATATTTTGTAAATATACTGAATAACACACAGCTAGAAAGACCCCTCAGCCAATCAGATTTGTGGACCAGAAAGAAGGTGTAACCATAAAATAAAGTGTTAACAAGAATAAATATAAAATATGTATGTATGGTGTAGCCCAAAAGTTTGATTTATAGATCTGAGAAAACCATGTATATTAATTAATTAGGCTTTTCCCCCTAGTTTTCAAACTCTGAAATATTTTACCAAGATAAATTGTGAGTATCCTTTATCGATATACATGAAATCTTGAACACACAGAAAAGTAATGGAGCCTGTGAGTATTGTTGTGGACAGTGAGGTGCCATTGAGTGAGTGTTTTATCTGTGTGGAAACACATTGTATCGGTCAAACATGCCAATATCTCACATAGCATTCATATTGCATGCTGTCATACACAGAACGCCTTTTGCTCCATTGATTTGAGCCATGACAGGACCTATGTGGAATCTACACCCACAGAATTCTTCAGAAATTCCACCAGATTTCCACAGCTGTCATTCACCCAGCTTTACTCATCTCCCATCCCACACAAGTTCATCTATAAACTATTTTAGCTATTCTGATCCTGCTCTCAGCTACCAGTAAGAGTGCAGCATTAAAACTATCTGTATTTGAATCATTGCCTTTGACATCCCCAGCAAGCATGTTCTGTATGTTGTTGATCTGCATGTTGGTGTTGTGAACGTCTGTATCATTAGCTTCTGCCGTGTATTAGCTCTAAAATGTCAGTAAGCCAGATTTAGGATCATTCATATTCCATTGTATATGTCTTAAGAAATGTCTTCTCTTTTCATGCATGCTTTGCATTTAAAAGGTGTTTAGCTCAACATTTTTAGCCAGCAGGTTAGCATTGGCTTCCCTGGGCCTTTCAGAATACACTTCAGCAAAGGCATGCACGTATACAAAGTTTAAACTTTATTTATTTATTTTTCAGTTGAAATTTCACAATCTGGTGACATTTCATATAATAGGTTAAATGTTTCTCTGTTGGCACCAGAAAGTGCCCTTTCTCTGTTTTGGAAGCTGAAAGTTAGGATCGGTCAAAGGTCAAGTGCTGAGCGGTGGTTTCTGTGAAGCAGAGCTCCTGATCACTGATTTATGACGCGCTGACAGTGTTTTGTGCTGAAGTTTGAGGCGGTCCTGTTTGTTCCAGCAGCACAATTCCTCTCTCGGCGGGGGCTTATCTCTGCCCTGCCTCCATATGGCAACCTGCCACGCTGTTGTTAAATTATCTCAAAAAAAATTCTCTAATCCTGCACATTATTGCTTTTTCAGTATGAGTATCCAGGCCAGAAATGAGGACCAGAGGCTTGAGCGAGAGTTGATTCGCTGGTCAATGTTTGTGTGTACTGTTATAATACTAAATGTACTCTACCAAAAGTTTGGGGTCAGGATGTTTTTAAATGTTTCTCAAGGTCTCTTATGCTAACCAAAGCTTTTTTTCTCTCTTTTTTCCAATCAAGAATGCAATAAAAAAATTAAAAAAAATCTGAAATATCATTACAATTTAAGATAACTGTTATTATTATTATCATCATATATTTTAATTATTTTTTCTATGATGCAAAGCTGAATTTTCAGCATCATTACTCCAGTCTTCAGTGTCACATGATCCTTAATATGCTTGATTTGCTGCTTGAGAAACATTTCTGATTATCAATGTTGAAAATTGTTCTGAAGCTTGATCTTTTGTGGAAACTGTGACACTTTTTTTTTTCTTCGATCAGGGAGTTCAAAAACAGCATGTATTTTAAATCCTTTGTAACATTTTATGTTTTTACTGCCACTTTTTTGAGTTAATACATTCAGTTTAGTGCAATCTTTGCCAAACAAAAATATTAAATCAATCAGTCAATTATTTTTTCTGTCCCCAGACTTTTGAGCAGTTCAAATTCAACGTCAAAAGAACATCATTTATTTGGGTAACACTTTAGTAAAGGGACCAATTCTCACTATTAACTAGCTGCTTATTAGCATATTGGTCTGAATGAAAATGCAAATTTATTCTTGGCCACTAGGTGCTGCTATTGGAGCATTAAAAAAGTGGTTTCCCAGGTAACGCTGTACACAAAGCAGCACTGGGCTCACAAACACTGCTTTATCAGGCATTACAGGCGAGATGAGATGACAATGAGACCAATCGACCAATCACAGCAGATTAGTTTCACGCAAAAGAGGGGTTTGGAAAAAATGAATCATTGAAGAATCGTTCAGAAACTAAGATATAAATAAATGCATATTATAAGACAATGAAAGTGTTTTTTGTTTTTTTTTTTACCTTGCATGCATGTCAACCTGTTGTTTGAGACTCCCAAAACCAAAATATGAATGTTTCATTACCCATAACTTAACTAACTATTAATAATAAGCATAAAAGTTTAATGTAGCAAAAGTCGTAGATAATGGTTTGTTAATAGCAAGAATTGAACCTTAAAATTAACTGTGATCGTAATTTTTACCATTACAAATGTGACTTTTATTCAGTAAGGACACAATGAATAGATCAAAAGTGAAAGTAAAGACATTTTATTCCCACTTTTGATCAGTTTAATGCAATATGAAAATGTAGTTATGGTTGTGAATTAGCCTGATAATCTATATTTATTTCAAATTATTTCATGCATCCTTTTGAAATCAAATCTGTGATCTGGGCATCACTAGTCTCTACTGCAAAACCAAGCACGCATGAGCAAATATGGCAAATTTGAAATTCATGAACTTCTGGGGGCTCCTGTGCCAGCTGAGCAACTGCCATTGAGATGAATGGAAATGCTAGTGGCTGCTTTTCTCTAGGTATTGTAGACCTCTTTGTCTCAAACTTACAGCTCATGGTTTCTGTGGATGTGTGTAACAGGAAGGCTTAGATATCAGACTGTAGTCCACAGTATGAATAAATGAGGACTCAGTGATGTGGAGCACGATGTGTGTGTGTGTCCTACCCCACTCTCTCTCAGATGAATATTAATAGGCCCGAGGAGCCATCAGTAAGGAGAGACAAGGCAACCAACAAATCATCTCAAGGAAATGCCCCAAGAGACAAGAGCAGTCTTTACACACACACACACACTCTGCCTGCCACACAGTCACTGGAGAGAGACTATAGGTGCAAATGAGCACTCTGCATGTGTGTTCGTCTCTGTGGATATGTGTGTGTGTGTGTCTGTGTGTACTTAGGTGGTCTTACACACAGGTGTGTTCATGATGGAATGTGTGTTTGTTTGGCGTGATGTAGCTGTGTGTTTGTTTGTGTGTGTGTGTGTGTGTGTGTGTGTGTATGCACATGGTGCTAAAAGCCTGTACGCTTCATCCATTACTGTGCAGTGCAGATATAACCTTATGTTGTTTAGTTGGATAAATTTTGTTTTGGTTGAGCACACAATTTATTTTGTTTGTGTGTGGATTCCATTTATAGGAATGCAGCGAGGGTACAGAAAGATGCTTTTTGTCTTATGTATGTTTTGCATGTTTATGCATTTGCACTTTATGAATAAATGAGGACATCAGTCATGTCACTACACACTAAAACTAAAGTAATCTAAAATAAACTAAATTAAAAGATTCTCTTTTTCATAAATTAAATTAAATTAAAAATGTATTTAGTTCAAATGTTTGGGGTCCGTGAGATAAAAAAAATAAAGAAAGAAATCATATTAATAATTACTAATAATTTGATTGACAGTATCAGTAACAGTAAATACTTTTACATTGTTGCAAAATATTCAAAATAACAGTTTCTTTTTGAATTTCAAATGATCAAATATTCCTGAATTAAACAAAAAAAAAGTTTCACAGCTTTCAGAAAAATATATTAATTAATTAATTAATTAATTAATTAACCTCTGTAGAATAAAATAGAATTTAATTCTATTAAATAATACAGTATTTCTATTTTTGATAACATCATTATTAGTAGTAGTAGTAGTGTTTGCATTGAGATTTGTTGAGCTATATTTATAGACACATTCAAAACAGTAGTTTGCAATTGTGCTGAACTTTTTATTTATTTTCTTGTTATTCTGTTGTCTTCCATAAGTAATACAATTATTGTCTTTCCGAAGAGCATGTGCTGTGTATTAACACCTCATTTAAAGGTTACACAGCTCCTCTTCCTCTTAAAGTCCTTAAAAACATTTAATTTCTCGCTCTCTTTCTCTCTCTCCCTCGCTCCCTTGAGCTCTCAAAGTGATGAAACGCAGATGGGGCTTCAGCCGAAAGTTGCATACTGCGCATAAACAGCATATTTAATTAGACCGTAGACACGCTCTAAATCAAATTACTCTTCGACTGACAGGAACACTTACATTAACATCATTCCCGAGCAGAGCCGCAGCCAAAATTTAAATTAGTAACAGATAATTAGGATAAGAGCGGGAACTTAGGTTGACGTTCCAGTGCGTAATTGGAATGCAAGCGAAACATACTGCTTTAGCTAATTAGCTGTAGCAGGAGGAAACGCTCAGAGGTCAAGGTAGAGAGAGACCCTTCAAATAAAAGCGGAAGGCAGCAGAAGAGCTATTGTGAGGCTGTGAAAGAAAGAGGTTCTCAAAGAGCAAAGCCCAGAGAGCCGTCATCTGAATCACCTTCCAGACCGAGGATTTCAGGGGATCTGTTTGTGCAGGGAAGAAAAACACCAGTGGCGGGACGTGTCTGAAAGCACTCAACTGTTAATTACTGTATACACATTGCACTTTTTTCCCCAAGGTCCATCTTTGACTTTGCAGCTAAATATCAACAAAATCTCTTTAAAGTGCAACTACGTGTCCATTAACGTTCAGGGGTGCATTTCCTGAACAACGATGTAGCTCACTGATTAACCACCAGAGTATGATGCATTGTTTTCCCGAACATGGTGGCATCTCCGTCATTTGAACCACATTAGTTCAACAACATTGGGCCATTGTTAATGACACACGCATGTGATGAAAGAATAATTTAGGCTATTTAACTGATTAGTGCTCTCTAAGATCCTGCTGTATTGAACATAGCACCTACTGACTATTTGACTATTTTTTTTGTTATTATTAGGGTTTTTTTTCTTTTTTTTTCTTTTTTTTTACTATACTGGTGCCAAAATTTCCCCAAAAAGGACGGCTTGGCCATTAGCACTATTAACACATGATGTGGGTTTCGTTCATAGTTGGCTAACGATGCTTTTGGGAAACGCACCCCAGACCGCTAGGATTAGGATTAGTAGTTAGTGTCAGTAAAATGTCGATTGGGCTTCATTAAAATAAAGTGTTAGCAGATATCAAAGGAATAGTTCACCCACAATTAGTTCCAAACCTGTATAAATTTCTTTGCTCACAAAGGAAGATATTTGAAAAAAGTTTGTAACCAGGCTGTTTTGGGTCACTATTGTCTTCCATAGTATTTTTTCCCATACTATGGAAGTCAGTGGTGACCAGAATATTACCTTTTTTCAGAATATGTTCCTTTGTGTTCGGCAAGACAAATGAGGGTGAGTAAATGATGACAGAATTTTCATTTTTGGGTGAACTAGCAGACAGTCTACTAATACACTAATGACCGGTGGTCAATATGTTAGAATAAACTGTTACCGTCAGTCCTGGGAGAAAGATGCTGGTTTATTGATCTTGGTTTATTGAATCACTTTTACTGTTTTGTTTGGTTGACAGTAGTGGCACGTAAATTAAACACTTCAACTTTTATGTTTCAATTAACTATTCTTTTATTGCTTTTAGGGAAGGAAGCACCTCTTCCCCTTTAATTTATCCTTTGGTATTGACGTACACTCAATACTGAACAAAGGCTGATATATAGATTAAGAGTGGACTGAAGGTTTAAGAATGATTTCCGGTTGAAAACAGCTGGCTCCTTGGAGTTGTTTGTTTGTGAATTGCATTACATCGCCAATATTGGATTTTTAGGTATTTATTTATTTTATTGCATGCAAACAAGTGATAACAATTTCTCAAATAAATAATATAAATAATATCAATATCAAATAAATTAATTGTCTTAATGCATTATTCACATCTAGTACTATCACTGTTCATAATGATGTACAGTATGTAGGGTGCAGAAAGTATATTGTTTTTTTTTTTTCATAACCAAAATGTCCTTACTGTCCTGTGACTATACTTAGAAACAGTTTATTTACATGGTTTAAAAGTTTGATAGATATGCAATCAGGATGATTCATGAGTACATGTTTGAGAATGAGTTGTGAAATACTAGTGCCATTATTTATTTAGGAATTGTATATTTTATTCAGCGATGATGATGCATTAAATCTATAAAAAGTAACAGTAAATAGATTTAAATGTATTAATAAAAGTTAATATCAGACAAAAATACATTCATTGTATTTATTTATTTGTATTTCTCTCTAATTTCTCCCTTTAATAGAACTGTCATGCAAACCATTTACTTTCATTATTTTTTTTTTTTATTTTTCCCCAAAACTGGAACTGGTCCTTACTCATAAATTCCAAATTTTACCATGGTATTACCGTCTAATTCAATCACTGTGTTGTGTTAACACCACAGCACTTGTATGTAATAGTCTGATAACTGAAATGTGGGTTTTTCTTTGTCATTCCCCAAAGGCCCTCATGATTCATGCATACAGCTATACTGTAGTAAAGCGGTGAGTGTGTTTGTTTATGGAGAGTTGTGGGAAACAGAACAGGCACCAGGGACTGCAGAAAAGTGACGTGCGTGAAACTGATGTAGCTACGCAACGTTTGCACGAGAGGTTATCTAGACACCATATACTGCGACTGCATGACTCTGCCACTTTCACATCTGTCATGTGTGGACCTTGATTCAGCTGACCAGGTGCTCTCAGGGCCAGGACTTCCTGGAAAACTGGGTTAAATGTGCCAACATTGCCAAACAAGCCTGAGCACAGTGTGAAGCAGAAAACAGCATCTCACGTCTGCGTGGAGCAAAACACACATTTCACTCATCGCTCTTTGAAAACGAGTCATTATAGAACAATTGGATTGTGTAATATAATTGTGAAAAGTTCATTAACCTTCCTCAATAGTCCTTCAGTGAGGGCATTTTTACTACGCTGGACGTCTTCCAAGTAACTGCTGGATACAAACATAATGCCGATGGGACTGATCCAAACAAAGGCCCTTGGCAGCTGAGGGCAAGCAAGAGAAACACTGAACTGATTCTGAGATCAGCTATTATTTCTTTAACATCTTCATGGCTGATTACTCTGCATTAATGGTGGAATATAGAAAAAAAAATGCCAATGAATGTTTTGACAGTTGAAGCTGAACATTAAAAGACATTCACACTTCTTACAGTGTGAAACAAACCATTTTTTTTGCTGAGTTGTTTAGCAACAGACATCCAATCACAAACTGAACAATGCTGGCCTCATTAAATATTCATATGCTTTGTGCAGTCACAGACGCTTTCATGCAGTGTGTTTAGTTTCAGCATCTGGGGAAAACAGTTAAAAATGATGTGAAACTTTTAATAACGTAAGCCAGAAGCACATTAATGGCAGTGTAAGTAACCTGGATGATTGACTTTATATAATTCAATACAAATATAAGATACAAGTAGGATATTGGATAATGTAAATTGGTATTATTATTATTTATTTATTTGCCCACTCGTAATAGAATGTCTTACTTTAATAAATATTTAATTAAATTAATAATAATGCAGTTTTTGTCGACTGCTTACACACATTTTTTTTTTTTCAAAAAAGCAGTTGAAATAAACTGTACTCCTACTACTTCTACTACTATTACTACTAATAATAGCAATAATTATAAGTTTATTATTATTGTCATTATTACTACTGGTGCACACATATGCATAATGATAATAATAATAAAAAACAATCACAATCTCAGTTACCTTGGCTAAAGTGAAATCATTTCGTGAAGGAAAGAAAAAGAAAGACAGAAAGAACAGTGAAAAGAAGCTGTGAAGAAATTAAGGAAACAAATTTTAATGTATTGTGAAATTATGAAATATATTGAAATATAACAACAAAGTATATTTTAAAGTATAACAATTTTGCTGTTTTCATAAATAAATAAAAAATAAATAAAAACAGCTGTTGATTGCGACGTCACTTTTCCTTTTTGTAAAATCTGTAAATATTGTGTGTAATCTGTATGTATTATTAATGCAAGGATTACATCTATAAAATAAATAGCTGTGAACAGTCACATTACTATTAAACAAGTCCAGAGATCATTTTTGAGCTGTACGGTTTCAGCAGCAGAGAGCTATTTCTGGACACAAACCCCAGCTCTCATTATTCAGTGATTTGAAGGCGCATCGTTTTTGCTGACTAATTCAAGATGAACTGGTAAGACCGCTCATTTTAAAGCGTTATTCCTTCATTTCTCAGCTGCTGTCAGGCCTGGGGTTTTGTAGGTCAGTGGGTGAATGCTGGAATCAGCAAGCATGTGTTAAATATGACTTGTTGCTCTAGCGGTAATGTTTTGGCTTTGATAATGAGGTCGTCTGGGGTCTCGTTTATCCAGGCCAGAGTCACAGCTGTACGATTTCTGATTCTAGAAGTGATGGGAACCAAACTGACCCGAGTAAAACATCACACCTGCTTTTTCCTCTGTAAATCACATCCGTGTGCTTTTTTAAAAAAGGCTAATTGGTAACATTCGGCCCTCAATTACATTCGTTACCATTAGAAACTTCTTTGTTTCACCCTCTGTACAAGCCAGAAGTGATTTGTTCCAGCCACTTTATTGGCTAGCAAAGGTAGATTTGGTGGAGATGATGTGCTTTAATTCCTCTGATTCGCTCTCCCTCCTGTGGTCTCTACCTCCCTCATTTGTTAGAGGCAGGCCTGGAGCTTATTAATTTGCACAGAAGGGGACTGGCTGGAGCGCGAACAGTGTTTTCTGCAGGGCATGGTGGGTAGCAGGCTGAATGATTTGCGAGCTCAGATTAATAATCTCAGTCCCGGTGGGATTACTCGGCTCCCTCTCCGGTGACATTCCAGACCGGGCCTCCTTTATGCCTGGGTGGTCATATTTGGAGAGTGTCCTGGGGATCCATTTTTATCCTCTTCTTCTTCTCCTGGCCCGTCACGCCTGTGCAGGCATCTGAGGGATGTTGTGATCTGCATGGTAATTAGGCTTCTTTGTTGCTCGGCGGTGGTGGGAAAGGTGTTTGTGTGTGCCAGGACCAGCAGTCCGAGGGACTCCAGCCGTCTGGAGCAGGTCCGGGATCCATTCAGAGCTCACTTCAGTCACATTTTTACATTCAGACCTTATCAATTCCAGTTCAGTTTTCGAATTGCAAGTGATACAATGGAATTCTAGATTTAGAAAACAAATATAAATCTAATGCTAATTGTTATTAGATTATTATTATTATTATTATTATTATTATTATTAATTATTAACTACTACTACTAATGTTTATGATGATGATGATGATGATGATAATAATAATAATAATAATTTATAATATTTACTGTATTATTATTGTTGCTGTTGTTATTATTATTCACTCAACATATAGGGTAATTAAAAATACATTATTAACAGTAATATTAGCTACTAAAAACATTTATACATATGACAACTGGGGTAAGATAAAAAAAAACAACATTATAAATGATTTTATAGAAAGTGTATGAAATGCCACCTATAGAAATTTGGATCAAATAATTTCTAAAATATTATCCTAAAGTATTTGAAATGACACTTTATATTATTAAATATTTAAGCAATATCACATAAACAAATATTAGCATGGTTGTGATTCCTTGCTATAGTATACCAGCACAGCTATAAGTGTGGTATTGCAAAAGTATTATTTAGTTAATATAAATAAATTGAAAAAAGCTAACATTTTATTATACACAATATCATATATATATATTTTCAGATGTTTTAGACTAAATGTGGATTTATTTATTTATTTCCACATTGCCCATTTCATCAGTGTGTTGGACTATTCATCTTTTGTTTAACTATTTAATCAGTTCAGATTTTTTTATTATTTTCCAACCCTTGTCTAGAGATGTGAACGCAGCTCCTCGAGTCAGCATACATGGCTCTAAACATTTCTCATGATCAGGATTCACTCTATGAAGAACTAGATTTATTTTCGTAACGTCCCCAAAGTATTGTTTTGTGCAATTGAACTGTGTCAGATTTAACAGCATCAAGTTCATCTCGATAGCAGCTCTTATGAGATGATTCATCAAATAGCATGCTATGGTTATCATCTCGGTGCACATAACGCTCTGATAGCATGTAATCTGCTAACCTGTGGAGGCTGGGCACCCGTTCCAGAGTTATGGTGACAGGTCCCAAGGGTCACGGTGGAGAGCCCGGTCCCTAAGGCCGGCTGCGGAGCACACACTCCTTCCCCGGGTCTCTGAGCTGATGTTTAGCCTCATGGCTAGTGTCAGGCTAAGCACTGGTGGCAGGGGATTGTACCACGCTCAGTGGGAGGATGCCAAACTGTCAACACACGTTAACATCCCGACTGCTGCCGCACCGGCAACTTCCCAGCGCACAAGATCCAGTCAGGCCTGCTGAAGTGAGCAGCGGAGACAGAGACGCTCACACACACACACACACACTCAAAACACCACAGTGAGTTCACACAAAGACCACGAAACAGCCCAGAGCAACAGATCTGCAAGGTTACGGATGTGCTCTGAAAGCTTTCTTGAGCAAAGAAAGAAAAAATAAAAATCTGATGCCAGTGTTCTAGGGTTTGTTGGATCAAAAATAGCTTTCATCTGAATAGCAACGCTGTTTTATTTGTATTTTTTTTAATTAGACTGCGCTCTTATTGTACATGAGCAAAGTTTGTAGAGTTTAGTAGAGTTTTCTGAGACTAGCAGCACTATGTTATTAAATATTAATCTTTGGCTTGTCTGTCAGAGTTTGTGCTACAGATGTGAATAAAAACCTCAAATCCTGTGATTTTGATCAAATTATGGGTTTATAATCCAGGGGTTTTCAAACTGGGCTTCAGGGACCACCAACATGCCCGAAGGAGGTCTAAATTACTTTCTGAAAGATTTCTTTTTTTCTTTTTTTTAACTGTCAAACTTAACATGTTAAAATGTATTAAAATGTATAATATTAAATATGTCAAAGAGAATATTTTAAACATGTACTGTTTCATTCTGCTTTCTTATGAACCAAAACAAGTAATCACAGTTATTATCTGTATACAGGTTTTAGCCGTAAGAAATTATTATGCCAAATCTGAATTTATTTATTTATTTTTTTTAGTGGGTAGAAAATTGTACACTTTTAACCTGAAACAAATGTTTTCCTGGTAATATTAATTTGCTTTATTATAGCACACTAACAATATAAGATCTAAGATTATCTACATCTATATCTAAGATATAAGATTTTAGAATAGTGTCTCTATATACACTTAGCAAACGTATAATGTTCAACATAAGATTTATTTATTTATTTATTTATTTAAATTTTTGTATTCATTTATTTATTTATTATAAAAAGTCAAAGTGGCATAAATATATTTACACTGCAGTTACAATTTATTTCAAAAGAGATTTTAATGCTATTTAAAAATGTGTTCACATTTGGAATGAAGAAATATTAGTCTTAAAATTGTGTTTATTTATTCATTCATTATTTTATTTCATTTTATTTTACTTATTTAGAAGGTGGATTCTGTCATTAACAAAACTAAACTGTAGCTATTTTCATTGTCAAACAATATTGTGTTTAAAATCTAGCCCACAATATCAATTTTTGTTTACTAATCTGTTGTATAAAGGGCTGAACGACCCCTAAAAAGGACCTTGTAATGCTCATGTTTGCATCACATACAGTAACTAGCTCTATGTACTGTATATGTTTTTTCTGGCGTAGTAAACTTGCTCACCTGGTATACAGAGCAATACTGTTGCAAGACAATACTTTAAAGCTTCATAGCTATGCGCTAGCAGCACTGTATCTTTCTAGCTGTGATTTTTGCAACAAGCTCTACTTATTTCTGTTAAGAAAATCTAGAAATCAAGAATCCGACAAGAGATTGTGATATGTTTGAGGAACCGTCCTTCTGTCACTCATATTCAGCAGAAGCGATATGAAATGGTTTGCCGCTCTCTTGGCAGTTGCTCAACGGAAGACAAACTTGTGAAATGAGAGTGACATCCTTCCTGCTAGAGTTAAGAATTGGGTGAGAAGTGTGTTTACTTTGAATCAGTGGTGACTTACCAATCCGCCCTGACTGATATCGCAAACGAGGTGTGGAAAACTGGTTAGATGTGTGAAAACCAGCCCTCGGAATATGCAATATTGAAAACAGACACATGTCTTCCAGCCAGGCACTGACGAGTGGACGGGAATGTTGACAAAGAAATGAAAAATAAAAAAAGCCAATTAGGAAGTCTTTGAGTCTAATAAACTGCCTGATAATGGAAGTGCTGTGAAAAGCATATTTGGCAAAGGCCATGAGAAATTGAAGCAAAGCTGGAGAATTGCTGGAACAAGCACATTACGGAGCCAGTCAGCACCAGTCTCTGCATTTCTCTTTTAATTTAACAAAGTAAAAAGGAATTTAAAAGAAGAAGAAAAAGCACTTAAATAAATGCAATAGCAGGAACATGTATTGGAGTTGACAGGACTGAATGCAGCAGGAAGCAGAGGCTTGGCTTTTAAGACGAGCTGGTTTTTTGCCACATTGCATGCTTCATTCATTGACATGATTCTCTAAGGATTTGCTCGTGGAGATGTGATTTTTCTTTGCAAGGCATCTGTTGGATTTAAAGATGACTACTGAATGGTGTTTAGAGCTGTTTTTTGAATTCAGTCTGACCTCTTCCATGTAAGTTCATCTCACGTTTAAATGTAGATGGACCTTCTCTCAAGGCTTTAAGAACGTCCACAAATTGGCTTATACCTTGGTACAAGTAATTAATTACATATTTATTTATTTAGGCTTTTTTTTATATATACAAAGGCTTTTCTTTTATTATTTTTTTATTATTATTATTTATTTATTTTAATGAAGCTTTTTTATTTCAGGGCAGCTTTATCACACCGGCAAAAAAAAAAGAAAAAGTGAAATGATAATGATTTTAATTCAGAAATCAAAAACATGATAATCATAGGAGGAAAAAAATAGATTAAACGAAGAAAAAGAAGGAAGGAAGGAAGAAAGAAAAAAGAAGTCGTTACATCACCCCCGTCCCACCTCAAGTCAACATGACCAAAATATACATCTCAAAGTATTCAGCGGTGTCAGTCCTGAATCTGCGAGGCATGTATCGAAGAATTTTGTTCTAAGGGATGAATGTTTATGTTCAATCATTCAAACGTTGCTGTTATTGAATGTCGCACCTTGTAGTGTGCTCTTTAATACAGTGCATAGAGCAGAGCTGAATAGCAGATGTTAAGGTGTCTACAAAAGGGAGACGCTGTCGAGAGACGTGTTGAATATTGAATGGGTTTCTCGAGGCTGTGTCTTCTAGCAGTAGGGGCCCTTGAAGAAACTTGAAAGAGATTGCATTACATTATCCAAGTGTAGAACTGGTTTTGTCAACACATCTAGAGGCTACCCCTCGTGGCCTAGCCTGTGTGAAGGTGCCTCCTTAACAACTACATTTGGTCCGGTCACACTAAATCATGTATGATAGGACGGGTTGGAGCGAGGGTGAGAAGCCAGAGAGTGTGAACCGGCTTTCGTTTTCTCTCTCGCTGTCTGTCTTCTCAGCTCAAAGACTCCATTACACATGACAGATCAAAGACTCTCTGACAGGCTTCCAGAGACACACATCTCCATTTGCGTGGCAAACAAACCCGCCTCACAATTTTACCCCCTTCGTGATTTATGTATTTTTAATTTTTTTGCCTGATGCTCCCTTGCAGTCGTTTTCTTTTGCTACGTACACACTGCAGCAGAATACGGTTGTCTGTCCTGTTTTATATGTGCTAAATGTGGCTCTTTAGTTACGAACAAGAGTGGCATCCGAATTCTACAACCAAAGTCTCTGATGAAAAAAACAGACAAACAAACAAACAACATCTGTTAATTGAGATTTGCTTTATTAACTCAACTGGACTCAAAAAGTTTTGTTTTGTCAGGTTTTGTCTTGTGTTCTGTGTTTTTGTTTTGTCTTGGCTTGTGCTGTTTTGTGTTTTGCCTTGTCTTATGTTGTCTTGTTTTTTTTGTCTTTTTTTTGTTTTCTGTCTTATCTCGTGCTGTATTGTGTTGTGTTTTCTGTGCTTTGTCTTGTTTGTTTTGTATTCTGTGTTTTGTTTTGCTGTCTTTTTGTTTTGTTTGTCTTGTCTTATCTTGTTTTGTTGTGTTTTCTTATTATTTCAGTTTTATTTTAGTATCTCATTTTTATTTCAGGGCAGTTGTATCACACCGGCAATAAAAAAAAATCTAAAGATATGATCATGAACTTTAATTCAGAAATCAGAAACATGCTCATCATAGGAAATGCTTATTGTAATCATGTATGGATTATATTTATAATAGATTTTTGAGGAAATGAATAGCAGTCAGACAAATAAACAAAAACAAGAAAGAAAGAAAGTAAGAAAGAAAGTCATTGCATTGAAAATCATGTTATGGAAGTTGTCTTTTTGATATTGAGAAAATAAAATTGGATTGCTTTTGTTTGCATGTATTTCAATAATTCTACGTCTGGTTCTAATTAATGATTTGGGCTCTTTAGTGTGTGTGTGTGCATTCTTGTGACAAATGAGGACATAAATTTGTATAATTCTTACAAGGAGAAGGAGACATTACCCCATGTCCCCGCTTTTGAAAAATGCTTATAAATCAAACAGAATTATTTTTTTGAAAATCTAAAAATGCCTGTAGTTTCCTGTAAGGGGTAGGTTTAGGTGTTAGGTTGGTGAAGGGCAATAGCACGTACAGTTTGTACAGTATAAAAACCATCATGCCTATGGAATGTCCCCACGTGTGTGTTTGGTTTGGTTTGGATTATATATACTTGTGGGGACTTAAACTTGAATACACACAGACTCAGACTTTTTTCATGGTGGGGACCTAAATTGAGGTCCCCATGGGTACAAAAGCTTATAAATCATATAAAATGAGTTTCTTTGAGAAAATAAAAATGCAGAAAGTTTCCTGTAAGGGGTAGGGTAAGGGGTAGGTTTAGGTGTAGGGTCAAGCCAATAGAATACACAGTCTGTACAGTATAAAAACCATTAGGCCTATGGAGAGTCCCTACAAGGATAGCTGACCAGACAGTGCATGTGTGTGTGTTTAATGACATGGGTTTGACAAAGGTATTACAATTTGAAGGTGGTTTATGAGGACACTGCCAATGTCCCCATAATTCAAAAGGCTGGTGTTTTTTTGAAAATCTTAAGGGTCTGGGTTAGGTGTAGGGTTGGTGTAGGACGATAGAAAATATGGTTTGTACAGTATACTCCTATGAAGAGTCCCCATGAACCACAATAACCAACGTGTGTGTGTGTGTACTTGTTTTATTCTGGTGGGTACTTAAACCTGAATACACACATACTTGTGGGGGCCTAAATTGAGAAGCTAAATAATCACACAGAATGAAGTTGTTTTTGAAAATCCTAAAAATGCCTGTAGTTTCCTGTCAGGGGTAGGTATAGGTGTAGGGTCAAGCCAATAGAATGCACAGTCTGTACAGTATAAAAACCATTACGCCTATGGACAGTTCCTACAGGAATAGCTGAACAGATGTGTGTGTATGTGTGTATCTGGTATTTCTTACATTATAAGGACAAATTTGTCCCCACAAGTACAGTAATGCCAGTAAATTTTGACATTTTTGGTGTGAAATGGTGACATTTTAATTTTTTTTGGTCCCCATTTTGACTAGTTTAAACCGGTACACTGACTGTGTGAAGGTAGCCTTTAAGACAGAGGGTTCTCATGATTGTTGTGGATTTAATATTTCTTTCTGCATGCCTCGGGAGCTCTTTTCCTGGCTGCCCTATGGTCTTTTGGATTTGCATATTGGACACCGGCCATTGCTTTTTCATTTGGCTAATCTCCATTTGGCCTCACCCAATCTGCGCTATCCTTCATAGACAAGCGCTCCCAGATTGACTCGTTTCTCTGATATTTTTGTCCGTCGCTTCTTCTCATGTGACACGGTATGGAAAGATCCTAACTTCTTCTCTCATCTCATCTGCCCACTCGTCCATGAGTATTTTCACGTGGATGCGTGTGCCACCTCCCTCGGCTCTGTGTGCCTTTTCCATGTCATCCATCATCTGCCTTTCCTTGTTTATTCCTCAGTTCACTGTCAGGTGTTTAGCCGGACTCGGCCTGTCTTTCAGCTTCTCTCATTTTGCTTTTCAAATATGCCTATTTACTCCCAGAGCCACTCTTCCACATCTTAAATGCTATTTGAGCTCAGCAGAGTGCTTCAGAGCAGTTCCCCACGTCAATATACCAGGCTTCCCCCACCTTCCCCCTTTACGAAAAAGACTAATACATCTTATCTGTTGCTGATGCACAGACGCTCTCTGAACAGCTATTTCAGAGAAAAAAAAGCGCTCCTGACCCAGTAATTGTCACCGCGTTATTCCCGCGGATCCTCCGATAATTCAAAGGAATAGGTCTGCTCTCTCGCTGCAAAGATTCTGCAGTCGTGCAGAACAACGTGAGTGACACCTCCTCCGTTCTCCACAGCTGAGCCGAAAAAAGAAATTCGCAGAAATTAGTGACACTTCCAGTGATCTCTGTATCTGCCAATTAAAAAGTTCTTTTTTTTTCCTGTAGGAAGACAGAAAGACATCATGCTAAATTTGTCCTGGAAAAAAAAAAGAAGACACACTGGAGTGATTCACTGTGATTAAAGCTGGCAACGCCGAGTAAATCACTCGTTTTTTTCACACTTTTCTTTGTTCCATATGCGTGAGAGTCGCTTTAAAAAACATGGGTTTGAAAGAGAAGTAGCTGCATCCAATTTTCACATTTGAATTTATTCAGATAAACTTGTCTTGTACTTTCATACGCGCATTTAATATGCATCCATCGCAGTCTTGAGATGGAAAACTTTACAAACTATAGTAGTCATTAAAAATGCTGCACATTAAAAATTATGATTAAAAATCATGATAAATATGTACATTTTTATACAAATGTTCAGTGTTCATTATAGCGAACAATTGGGACTACTTAAACAGTTGAAACAAAAATTACATTACTAATATTACTAATTTCCTAGCAGTAGCATTTTATAATGCTATGATATTTCAGGTTAAAATGTAATAATTAAAAAGGATTAAGTTATTGTACATTAATCCACGTAATTCTTATTATAGTACAATTATTATTAATTTAATATAATGTAATATATACACTGTAAAAATGCTGTTATTTAATCATTTAAAATTTGTTGAGGTAACATAAATGAACTTAACTAAATTAGCATTATCTAAATTTAATTTAATAATTTAAAAATAATTATTTTAAGTCAAAACACTTGTTTAAAGTTGTGGTTGTGATTCAATATTAAGCTGCTAATAGCAGAATTTATGATTTGTAATATACTATAATATAATATACACTGAAAAAAATGCTGCTCCAATTAATTATAATCATTTAAAATGTGTTGAGATAACTTAAAATGAACTTAACTAAACTAAGGTTATTTAAACATATATATAATGCAGATATTTTGTATAATATTTAATATTTTTTGTTATATTACAGTATTTTATATTGCAATATTGTCTTGATGTAAAAATAATATATATATGCAAACAGCAACAGGCAATAAAAATGTTCCATTTCTTCAAATTACTCAGGCATTTCTTTTGGCAGCGCTGCTTTTTGGCTTTGCAATATTTGACTTTCCAATAATCTTAACCCAAGAAGCCTTTTTGATTCACGATGGGATATTGCCAGTCGCATGGAAATCATTTGAAAACCCATTCAATCGCATTGTATCCGCAAGTACTGAGAGGTTCCCTGCTGAAACGTGGAAATAAGATCGCAGCTGGACGGTCTCTTTTTCCCGGCATCTCCTTGAATACGGCGGGGGATATGAGGTGTTCGGGTGACTCTCGATGTTTCTCTTTGCGCCTCTAAATATACACATTACATGATTATAAAAGCAGTTTGCCCTCCCAAAAGGCCCTCGCAAACTCTTTTAACGTCCAGCTTCTTGCTCAACACACATTAAATTTTACTGTAACTTTTGCTTTTAGCTTTCCAAATTGCCTTATTTTGGAGGAATTTCGATAAGAGCGAGTGTAACGTTCAGCTGTACTTCAGCAAAAATGAGACTTTCTCTGGCATAAACAATTTAGCAGCGGGAACGAGACCTCCTTCATATCACTCACATTTTCTGTCAGGCCATAGGCAATAAGAGCGAGCTTTGCATTCAGAGCGCAGCGCAAAGCACCTTTTAGTCTCAAGACTGGAATGAAAATGGGGTTCACCACAGGTAACGGAGAAATGAACTCCCGTGTCAGAGCAATGGGCTCTCTACGCCACTCTCTTAATATCAGAGCGGAGCAGGACAATGGCAGAGCAACATCTGATTAGAGCGGCTGAGCTCCAACATGCTGTTTCTATGGTAACAGGATATTATGTGCTGGCCCTGAGCAAACAGGAAGTTTATGTCTGAGAGCTGTGTTTACAGTGGCCTGAGCTGGTCAGGGCGGCATCTTTAGGGATGATGGGTGTTTAGTGTGTTTTTTGTGTTTTTTTAAGGGTATACTTAAGGCATTATAATCAATGCATAATGCCTTAAAAATAACCTTATAATGTGTTGTAACATCTCGTGGATAATCATAAAAACATTTATAATATTTATGCATTTGTGATTATAACTTTAGAGTAACACAATTTTATTTTAACACATAATGAACATAATTTATAACGGACTATATTATATCTTGAGATTGTTTATTTAAGATCTTACAACATCTTGTGAGTGGTTCGGTGCTGGGTGTTATTTGAGTGTTTGCTGTGAGGATAATATTAAGGCTAATGTGAGCTAGCTCATACTTTCAACTGAAAAATATGCAATGTTTATTATATAAAGCTAAGAGTATTAGGAGACTTAGGTAGTGTAGGGAGTATGTTCACATTCTCGTAAAGGAACCACCAAAATAAAGTGTTAGCATATATTTAGCAGAAATAATACTCTAATGAAGGCTAGTTGACATGTAGCTGAAGAGTTACTTATCAACACTTGTCTAAAGGGTACTATCAAAATAATCAAAAAATGTTCAAAGCTGATATCTGATCTTATGGCTGTTTGAGAACAATTTTGTATTGTTATTATTATTACATATAAGTGGTATTTGACTGCTTTAAGTAAAGTAACATCAGTAAAATGGCAATAGATGAGACTTATAATGTATTATAACTATAAGAAATATAATCCATTGTAACTTAAGTGGATGAATCGTGTTTAATGTGTGTTATAAATCATCATACTCTTAACAGCTATAACCACAAATAAGTAAATATTATAACACATTAAACAGTTCTTATGACTATTCATGAATTGATACAACTGTATTTATAATGTGTTATACATGCTTCATAGAAAGTGTTACTGAATTGGTTTAACTACTTTTTTATTATTATTATTATTTTAATATTTTTTGTAACTCCCTAAGAGTACTTTAGAAATGTGCAGGTCCAAAACGCCGTTTGCACCAATTCTATATACATATTGAGTTTAGCCCAGGATGCCTCTCTGAACATGACTGTGATGTGTCTGGGTTAGGGAAGTTGTGGACTGAGTTCTACAGTCGCTCATGTCAGCCAGAGGGAAATAACATCAACTCCTGAAATATATTCTACACAGGACAGGAACGTAAATACTTCTGCGACCCCTCAGAAATCATTCTAGTCTGCTGACTGAAGTTATATTTGCTGCTCAGTTTTTAATAATGGTTCATACAGTATCATTATCATTGTTAAAAACTTTCATAATCTTTGATAACCTTTTGTAACATTTAATGTTCATTTTAAAATGTAATGCATCCTTGCTGAATCATTTAATTACGACATTTTTCACAGTACAACATTTTAACTTTTTTTTTTTTTTTTTTCAATATTGATAGTAAATATTTTGTAGCAAAAAACAATTCTAATACATTCCAATTTATTAACCATTAATATTAATAAATACTAATACATACTATATTTTTAAAATTAATTATTTTATTTGTTTGTTTGTTTGTTTGTTTGTGTGTGTGCAGAGAATAAGTGGTTTGGAAAAGGGAATATCTGAAATAAATCTGTCAGTTTTCTCTGTCAGATCAATGATTGTAATTAAAGCAACAGTTTACAGAGATTCTCGACGAGAAACTTATTAAACTGTCAACATACTTATAGCTAGGGCTGGGCGATTTAATCGTCGATTAATGCATGCGCATCACGTTAGTAAAGCCGGTTCTTTGATTAGCGGTAAA
>JAUMHE010000016.1:661998-676531 GCA_032359235.1 Enteromius mattozi
ATAGATACTGATTTAGGAGTAAATTGCAGTGGTCTCTTATTTTTTTCCAGAGCTGTATATATATATATATATATATACATGTTCAATAATAGTTCCTCTGCAGTGAATGGGTGCCGTCAGAATGAGAGTCCAAAAAGCTGATAGAAACATCAGAATAATTCACAAGTAATCCACATAAATCCCGTACATGAATTAATGACTTAAATAATTTAAAAAATAATAATAATAAATAATGCTCTGTGTTATGTTTCAGGCAAGACAATGTTTTCACTGGAGGAAGCAAAATTATAAATTATACTTTGTCCAGAAGCAACCGTTAAAATGCTTGAATGGATTTGTTTCTTACAAACATACAACTTTTTTTACTTCACAAGACATTATCTATTTGATGGACTGGAGTGATGTGGACTACTTGTGGATTGTTGTGAGGTTTTTATCAGCTGTTTGGACTCTCATTCTCACGGCACCCATTCACTGCATTGGTGAACACATTGGTGATGGAACGCTAAATATTTCCAAACCTCTTCAGATGACGACTGACATTTTTTTGTGTGTGTGAACGGTTCAATTAAGCATAACTTAAACACTTCTTGAAGCCACTGAATCATTGCAAACGAAGATAAAGGATCATGAAAAGGAAGGGTAAAGGAAAATGCTAACATTTTTTACTAACATTTCTAAGTACACTAAAGGTTTTAGAACACAATATTTCCCATCTGAACACAGATAAGTGTGGGATGTATAGCTGAGCTGTCCGAGAAGCGTAAGAGTAAACAGTCTCTGATCCGGCCTGCTCGTGTTTGGATAACCTTGTTTGGCTCCAGGAGCAACGCTCCGTTGCTTTTAATAAATTTCATTTGCAACTCAAAGCTTCCACCGGCATGCCTCACCCCCACTGAAGCTCGGAGAAATGAATGGATTTTGTGTGCGTTTTTCTGGAATGCAATAACAGGTTTTCTTGGGAGAGAGCGCGCTGGAGATTTCACAGTATCCCTGCGTGTGATGTCATTAGGCAAGATAGCAGGTCACTTGAAAGAAAGTTTAACAAATAAGCTCTCTTCTGAGGGATTATCTGTGATTGTTTGCCAGTCATTTTGGTGTCACTTCTGATAATTGAACAAGATGTTTGTTTATGTACTTGTGTTCTTAAAAATACCTTCATCACTTTTCACACCAGATACATGGCTAGAATTGATCAAACTGTTTGGCTTGTGTTATTTATCTTCATAAAACTGCTCATAGCTCTCTTCTCTTTAGCATCTCTGATTCTGCTTATCCTTGAATTTGAATCTTTGCTCATATGTTGCTCATTTATTTGATCAACAAGCACATGATCTATCAATCTCTCCATCTGTCTGTGTTATTATAATAAGTGTTATTGTGTTATTGCTGTAGGAGATGACCCACTCCTGGCCTCCACCTCTCACTGCCATCCACACACCAGGCAAAGCTGAACAAACCAAGTTTCCCATCCCTTCAAAGGTGGGCTGTTTTTCTTTCTTTCTCCTGTTGAACTGTTTATACTAAATGGACTTCATCAACATTACAGTGCATTAGTCAACAGTTAATACGGAGTATCATGACATCAAATGCTTTTGCTAATTATAGGGCTCGCAAACAAGCAGTTGATATTCTTCAGAATGGAATGAAATGAGCTGTCTGTTACCTGCATTGTCTCATTTCTAACTAAAGGTCATTGCACAGAGTTTGGAATTTTTTATGTAAAAAAAAAATATGACATTCACATTTATGTCTCTGAAACCTTTGTACATCATAAAAAAAAAAATATTATCGGATCAGGTTCAAAAATAAAAGTCCCCTACAACAGGTTGATATGCAGGCAAGGTCAAAAAATACTTAAAAAAAAAGATTTTTAGAATATGCATTTTTTTTCTATGCCCTCGCACAATCTTTATACTTTGGGAAATTCTAGTAAAAGTCCAAAAACAATAGTTGTTCTTGATTTTTCTGAGCAGACTTTGGGCTCTTGTCATAATGTCTGTTTATCACTCTTCACCGGATGTCATTTGGCAGACGTCCTGAGGTAGGCAATGTGATTAGCATGATGTCAAAATTGATTTACCTCTAAGCTGCTCTGAGGCAACCCGTGACCCATGTTACTTCTGAAAGTGATGTAACTCTGTGTAGCCAGTTATTCTGCTGTCTACTAGAAATCAAGTTAATCAGTTTCTTCATATTTACGCTATTCTTTCCCTTTAAAAATACTACTACAGAGCTCGAGAACCATATTTTAAATTTAAATAACAATCCTGGTAAAAACCATTCTGCGAGTAAGTACTGGACTTTCCACTCAACTTCCCTTCAAATCCCATGTTGTTCTTTTTTTCTTTTCTGTGGCGTCCGCTATTTGTCTCTTAATAGGACATGGTCTGAATCTCATGAGTTGGTTAGAATGACATGCTAATAATACGCTGACTCTATAAATCCATCTGTAATGGTGGGCGAGCGCAGACGTCTCTCCACCGCACCACTCACCCGCTCGAGTGTGATTTGTGTTCCTGCTCTAATTGTATTAGTGTAAAATCAATTAAAGCTATCAGCAGAACTATTTCCCATCTGTAGCTGCTCTATATGAGTTAATGCACAGAATGTAGCACTTTTCTTTTGCAGTCGGATGTTGTTATGTCTTTTTTTGTAATGCTAACTTTCAATATATCTTTTTTTTTTGCAGGATTCCCAGCATGTGACCTCAGGATACAATGGGAGTAAGGAACATTTTGCTTCTATATGTCACATTTTAGCTCAACATCAAGAAAATTAAAAATAAATAAAAAAAATTCTGACTTCCAACAAAAGGATATCACAGAATGCTGTGTTATTGACACATTGTATTCTGTGCCAGATTGCTGGTATTTGGACGTGTGCAGTCAAACCTGTTCTCTAATATTTCCATGAAATTCTTTTCACAGAACGTTGCAATGTTTCCAGTAACAAGCCTGCAACCAAGTCGGTACCACAGAAGTCGTGAGTACTCATTTGATGAATTATTTGAGAGAGTACCCCTGGGTGGAAAGAGAGAGAGAGAGAGAGTGTTCATAGTCTTTGCTTTGTTCCTGTGTAAAACATTTCCCAGTGAGACACGTCTGCTCCATTCCCTGCTGAGGGAACAAGGCAGACTTCACCAACATACATTACAATTGGCGGTCCTTCACTTTAACCCTTTCCTAGACTTCCTCTGACATTTTTATCAACACTTTATGCAGTGTCTACAATATGGCATTGACTGAAGATCAGTGTCACTCTTTTCTCTAGCATTTCTTCTAACGTTATATATTGAGCATTTAGCAACATAACAGCCTGATACAATCTTGCGCTTTTTCCTCTTTTTAACGTTTACTTTGTTGAGAGCAGAACTAAGAAAAAGTGGAAAACATGCTATTATTGTTGTTTGCTATAACGTTTAACTATAATTCATATATTTTTAGTTTTATTCGTTTCTTATAGTGGCCAGATTTAGGTCAGTTCATTTGAATATTTCCAATGAAAAGCAAAGGAGCATTGAACTTGAATGGTGGCGTAATTTGTTAGAACCTCTTCAAAAGCATGTTTTTAAACAGCTATAACAAAGTCAAACAAATGAAAGTGTGGCAGAGAGTGTGTGTGTCAGTTTGGAGAGGCAGGGATGGGATGATACTGCAAACAAAAGCTGGAGGAATGCTGCATTGTTTACTCGTGGAAGCCACTTAAAGGCTGCAGTTATCTGCTGATCTGGCCCCAGTCTCTGATATGTCATTTTCTTTTCATTCCTGAGACCCAGAGCAAGCCTTGAGCGCTGCTCTTCGTGTTTACTGCATGCCGTTCACATATCCCACTGTCTTCTTACACTGCTTCATTATTCCTTTGCTGCTGCTCAGAATCACTCCGCCTGTATTCCTCTCAATTATGTGCCAGATATTTGAAAGGTCTTAAATTATTTAACCAGTCCAAATGTTTAGGGATGCAGCCCTCAGGGTAAGAACATTTATGTCAATACTGGCTTGTCCTCGAGAGCTGAGTGCATGAACTTGGGCTGAATGTTTGAATTGTAGTGAAGGCAGAAATGAATATCAGGAAATGTCTTGCTGACAGAAATGTTACATGATATTGAACAGTCTTTGCATTGCTGAATGTCAAAGAGGGGAAATGAATGAGAAAACTGGTCTGTCGCCTTTGTGTCATTGGTATAAACAAGAAATGCTTTAATCAACACAATCATAAATGAGACGTTATTTAATTGACAGTATTAAACCTAAAAATAATTCACTCACCCGTATGTAATTTCACACCCGTATGAGTTTATTTCTTCTGCTGGACACAAAAAAAAGATATTTTGAAGAGTGTGGGTAACTAAACAGTTGCTGGTCCCTATAGAGTTCCATAATATTTCATAATATTGAGGTCAATGGGGAGCAGCAACTGTTTGGCTACCAACATTCTGTGTAACAAAATGGGGACCAGCAACGGTTGACACCCATAGATTGTTGGTAAGCAAACAGTTGCTGGTTCCTATTGACTTCCATGATATTTCATAGAATTGAGGTCAATGGGAACCAGCAACTCTTTGGTTAATCATATTTCATGGACGAAAATGGTAACCAGCAACTGTTGACATCTATAGAATCTTACCAACATTTGCTGGTCTTTATCAAATTCCTTAGTATTTCATACTATGGGGGTCAATGTCGATCTATGTTGACTTCTGTAGTATTTCAGGTCAATGGGGACCATCAACTGTTTGGTTACCAACATTCTATGGAACAAAATGAGGACCAGCAATTGTTGACATCCATAGAATGTTGGTAACCAAATAGTTTAGGGTCCTTATTGACTTCTATAGCATTTCATACTATGAAGGTCAATGGGGACCAGCAACTGTTTGGTTACTCAACATTTTATGGAAGAAATTGGGGAACAACAACTGTTGATTTCCATAGAATGTTGGTAACCAAACAGTTGTTGGTCTCCTTTGACTTCCATATTTTTTTCATAATATTGAGGTCAGTGGGGACCAGCAAGGGCTGTTGATCCATATTGACTTCCATTGTATTTCATAGTATTGAGGTCAACAGGGATAAGCAACTGTTTGTTTAATCACATTTTATTGAAGAAAATGAGAACCAACAACTGTTGACTTCCATAGAATGTTGGTAACCAAAAAGTTGCTACTCCTCATTAACATCTTTAGTGTTTCATACAATAGAGGTCAATGGGGATCAGCAAGTGTTTTTGGTCTATGTTGACTTCCATAGTATTTTATAGTATAAAGTCAATAAAGATGAGCAACTGTCGACTTCCACAGAATGTTGGTAACCAAACAGTTGCTGGTTCCCACTAACTTCCATAGAATCTCATACTACAGAGGTCAATGGGGATTTGCAACTGTTTGGTAAATCACTTTCTTAAAAATATATTTTGTGTTCAGCGGAAGAAAGAAACTCTCCCTTTAAATCACATCCACTTATAGATCCACAGGTGAGCTTTTTTGTTTAATTGCTTCTAGATGTTGGCATTAACACTTTTCGGTAAGTGTTGTTAACTCTTCAAGTCCCATAACCTCAGGCAGTAATGTTTCCCACACAGATACCTCAAGACTAACATGGAGAATTCAGATATGCCATCTTATAAACCTTTAGCACTTGAATCTCTCCCACCTGAGCCACAATCATCCATTAGGTGGATAGTACAGAGGCTTTAATTTGAAGTTTACAGTGGTGAGGAGTCGTAAAACGGCACTTTTCCTTGCCGGATCGGCCATTTTGGAACCTCCTTGCGAGTGCCGGTGATCAGTGGTGTAATTTACTCGGAGACTGATATTAGTCACACTCAACTGGCGCTTTTCCCACCGTCTGTGAGAGCACACCAGAGAATATGGGCTAGTGTCAAACACAGACAGGGCCCCAAGCCAAGGATAGCCTCTACTGGTAGATTAGATATTCTCAGGGATGTCGCTCTGCTCACACAATCTGCTTGAGGATATTATTATGGTGTTATGTTCCACTATGGAATATTGGATTTATGACAATCTGTGTGTTTTATTTTGACCAGCACATTCCCTTAAGGTAACACACTACAGGCAAAGCCGATGTTTTTTGTGCACTGGTCAATTTTGAGATTTTAGGCTCTATTTTGCTTTCATAGCTTGACTTCTTTTAGATTAGTGGAAAGAAAATACACATTTAAGTGGTTATCTTATTACACTTTATCTATTTGCTCTGTAATTTAAATTACAATACTTATCTTTAAAGGAAGACATTGATATTGTTATAAAATGTACCTGATATACCACACACAGAACATTTTGAAGAATGTTTGTAACCAAACTGTTGACGATAGCCATTTACTACCATGTTTTTTATTTTTTATTTTTTTCTTTCATACTATGGAAGTCAATGGCTACCATCAACTGTTCAGTTACCACAATTCTTCAAAATATCTCCTTTTCATCTTTTCACTCACACATGCAGGTTTGGAACAAGTGGTCACCCTTTGAAGACAAAATGTTCATTTCTGGGTTAATTATCTGTTTAATGCCAGAGACAGTTCAGTGAGACATTTTATATCTGTATTTAGAGAGAGTTTTCATTCAGCTGATTGTCATACAGTACACAAAGGCCTGTCTGATTACTCCTTCATTAAATAGGCACATTATACAGCATTCATCTCACATGAAGTCAACTCAGGGAGTCATCAAACTGTAATTGATTAGGCTTAATTAGTCATCAGAAGGAAGGGCAGAGGAGAGCTGTAAGTGCTCTCTTCGTGATGGAAATGGCTGAGAATGGTCTTCAGCTTTGGTTTCTAATGATGCCAGGATTCTCTGAACTGCTGCAGCCTCAAAGTCAGAGGTTTTTCAGACAGACTTTGCCAGCATCCAGACCTGTGTTAGGACTAAGAGCGCTGTGGCAAACATTCTTGAACTCATTTTAAATCCTTCCACAGGAGAGAAAATGACAAGATCTTATTACCATTCACATTTTTGTGGTCAGTAAATGTTTTATTGAGCAAGATGCGTTACGAACTGACCAAAGGTGGTAGTAAAGGCAATAAAATAATTCAAATAAATGCTGATCTTCTGCAATTTTTATTCTTCAATAAATCCTGACATAAAATCACAAATTCCATAAAAAATGATGCAGCACAACCGTTTCCATAAAAAGAAATGCTTATTGAGATGTAAACCAGCGTATTAAATGAATATATAAATATTATTGTTTCTGAAGGATCATGTTACGCTGAAGACTGGAATAATCTAGAAATTACAGGAATAAATAATATTTCATAATATATTTAAATAGAAATCTTTAAATTGCAATAGTATTTCACAATATGTCTGTTTTACTGTATTCTTCTTTTCTTTTTTTTTTAAAATAAATCCAGTAAGGACATTAAAAACATGCAAACATTGACCCCACATATTTGAATAGAATAGAATAGAATAGTATGCTCAGATTGTGTAATTCAAAAATTTCCCTCTCCCAAGATGTATCTTAACTTCTTTGTCCACATTAAACACACATCTCATTTGTCAATTTTGCTTTTCAGATTTGAGTCTGTTTTTATTTCACAAGTCAGAATTTAAGACATAAATAAGAACATTTTGATCTAACTGAGAATCAATAATTAAAAAAGTTAATCTATGTGAACTGTGGAAGAAGTATGTTTGAGCAATACAGTGTTCCTCTGGGATGACCACACAGAGAAGAGAACACTTATTCACTATTAAATATGACTTTTCCCTCAATAAATTACTAATTTACTGCTTATTAATAGTGAGTAAGGTAGTTGTTAAGTGTAGGTATTGGGTAGGATTAGGGATGTAGAATAAGGCATCAATATGTGTTTATTTCTCCTAATACATAGCTAATATTCTCGAAATATACATGTTAATAAGCAACTAGTTAAGAGACCCTAAAATAAAGTGTTACCAAGACATCTATTTTTACTGATGATGTGACATGGTTAACAGGTTTGAACGAAGCATTTTAAGTGCTGTTTTCTTCATATAAAACACTCCTGATGTCTTCATGTCCAGGCATACGTTTGAATTCACAGCATGCAAGGGCTTTCTTTTATCCCTTTTAGACAGCACTTCTGAAAGACTATGACATTCCCTCAGCGGTGAAGATAAACACAGACAACAGAATCCCTGCTCTTGAGGAGAAAAGAGAGGGAACCCATACGCGAGGTGGGGGGAGGTGCTTTTTCATCACAAACATTAACATAGACTCTTGATGTGACACTCCAGTCAGCTCTGAATCTGAGTCGGAAGTGGCTCCGGGCCAAAGTAAATAACCCGCTGGACAGAGCGAGACGGAACAGGGGAGGTTGTGTGAGGATGAATGGGACGGACTGGAGGTGGAAGCAGCCCTCCGGAGCACTCGTCCATCAGGGGCTCCTTAATCAAAGTATTCCTAGGGTGGAGGACGGGAGGAGATGGGTGTTGCCTTTGCACTTCCCACTGCTATGTGTGCTTTTCCACCCCCAACAGTTTTCTTCTTCTTCTTCTTCTGTTTAATCGCAGCGTGTTTCACTCTGTACGTTCTGTCCAACAGTGAGGACTGTTTCAGTAGCAGCTGAGATGGCAGTGATTCCTGTAATTAATTTCTGAATCATCTGTGTATTAAGTATTATTTGTATTATTTTCATACAATACTTTTGCCTTGGCTGCAAAAAATAAAATAAAAATAATAAGAATAATTTATGGGGATTAATTCATGTGAAAACTCTGGAAAAATGCATTTAATTATTTATTTATGTTTTTTTTATGCAAAAAATGTATTAATTCATTCATATATTTATTATTTATTTATTTGTTTGTTTATGCCCACTATGTTTTAATAATTTATGGGGATTAATTAATGTGAAAACTCTGGAAAACAGTATTTATTTATTGAAAAAAAAAATTGTTTCATGGGAAAAACTACATTCATTCATTCATTTATTCATTTATGTCCCCTCTTTTTAGATAATTAATGTGAACACTCTGAAAAACAGTATTCATTCGTCCATCCATCCATTCATGCTTCCTGACAGACATCACTAAAATCCAGTTAGAAAGTTGTGTAAAAACACTAAAATCAAAATACATAGACGTCACAGACATTTGACTGATTACTTCCCATAAACAGTCTTTACATAAATGATTGTCAGTGCACTGATAGTAACAGATGGTAAAACCATTGTACTGGTTGTTTACTATAGTACTAAATGACTAACCATTCATAGCAGGGCATTTGCATATTACACTGAAATATTTTACAGAATACTGTGGTACTATTGTCGTGTTGTAAACCATGATTGCATTTGGATGAATTTGTTAACAATGGTATTACCCTAGTACCTTTGCAAGTGTGGCCTGTCGTGGATGTATGTGGCAGTTGGGTAGCAGTATCAGCGTTTGGGACCTTCTCTCTTGAGTTGCTTTGGAGACGTGCATGGTGTTGACAGAACTGGAGCGCTGCTGAGTCTCAGGGCAGTGCCGGCATGCTCTCGTCTTCCAGAAAAAAACACAATGTGTTTATTTACTGCCGAGCAAGTCCAAGTGCATTTTCATGTACTTGCCTGTGATTGAAACGGTGACTCTGTGTGGATTTTTTTATAAGGCCTGGATTCCTTTCCAAAGGGGCTACAGTAAACAGCTTTACCAGGAGCGGGTTCCTCAGGGACCCTCAGGAAGTGATGGAAACGTTCTTCTATCAGGCCTCAGAAGGAAATGCAAACGCGCCGGAGCATGTCTGAATGTCCTGAAGAAATCCCCCCTTTTTGTGCTTAACAGTTTCTCACTTTAAACAAGGTGCCTCGCAGTAAAGCTAACAGATAGGGGTCATTGTTCGCATAAGGGGAGAAATTTTGTTTATTGTTCTATTAAGAACTATACTGCCCTCAAACTCAATGTAAAATCCTGTCATAAACTTACATTTATTACCCTCTGTTAGTAAAATTCATACATGTAGACTCTTAGCGCTGCTAGAACGGCTCTCTGTTCACCTCCAAATATTAATTCCAGTGTGCCAATGTTGACACGGAGTATGAGGGTGACAGTCGCCCACCCTGTCGTTACCCGATTCCTCTCCTCCTCCCCCACATCTGGTCGCCTGGCAGCTCGCTGGAGAAAAGGCTTCTATTGTGGAGCTGTCAAAGCGCTAAGCTAAGTGGGCTAAGGGAAAAGCTCTCCTTAACAAAGGAGCCTGTCACCATCAAATAACAACAAGAAGAGAGAACCCAGAGGGACACTCTTAAATGGCAATTTGGCACCTACGGTGGTCGCTGTAAAAAAAAAATAAAAAATAACCAGAGACACATCTAATAATAGTAGTTATGGGGAGGGAGGAGGGTGTGGAGAATCTGAGGGAGTGTGGGGTGTGTGACTCGGTGAAATGGCAACATCTGGACCAGGAAAGCTGGATTAGTACACTATCCTTAAGTGACGAGCCTTCCTGATGAATGAAGTCACTGTGTCAAGAAGGTCAGGCCACAGGTTGTTGTCACATGTTTTTGAGGAAGACTTTGTTTCTTGGATTCGCAATGAATCTTCTAAAGATCTACATTCTTTTTGAGTCAGTAGATATTCTTGAGCGCACTTGTATATTTCATTTGTCACATTTACACTGGCTGGAGATATATTACGAATGTTCAATATCCTCCAACTGAATGAAATCAGTGGAGTCAGACTTATTTGGGTCTGTGCTCATCGTACTCTGCAAGATTTTCATTTTATTTCAGTTGGCTCAGATTAACAAGTACTAATCAGAGTTTGTGCTTGTCATTCATCTATCATTTCCTCGGATTTACTCGTGGTCAAGGTTAGGTTTAGGTGTAGGGATATGGTCAAGACTACATTTTTGGATTAAGTTGTTGTTCCAGGGTCAACTAAATATGTTGACCTGTGAACACATCTAACTCGGCAAAATCAGGACGTGCGTGGAGCTAACGATGCTTTTGGGAAACACACCCCAGATTGTGTTTAATTAGGAATTAGAGCTAAACTCTGCAGGGCAGGGGCTCTTCAAGCACTTGGACTGGCCACCCCTGATCAGGATAATGAACACTTGGTAATTCCATGTCCTTTCATCAAGATGATAACCCTCAAAACCTCAATCTTGGAATTACTGCAGAAGAGTGAGGCAAAATTCTAGCAAGCATTTGTTGTATTTGGTCAAAGCCAGATTTCTCAGAAATGCTTTTATTCTACTGGACTTGAAACCCAAGACATCCTTGAAATGTATTGAGTGCTGTCTGCAATAACAGTAAAGGCACACGAGATTTAATTCAGGTATGTTATTATTCTCAGGGAGATCTTTACTGGCACTGTCACCTTGTTGTTGCTCACTGGTATCTAGACCTTAAGCTTTTTAAATGATTGTTTAATGTGCTTTACACAAAGTTGGAATTGAATTGAACACCGCTACAAGGCTTTTGTGATCATAATTGGCATTTCTGTCAATGCACTTGAATCCCCTTGGAATTTCACATTAGTCATCCATTTGCCTATCAGGTAGCTGGCAGGCAGCTATGGAGACAAGTAGCAGGTGCCTCACAATTTGCAGGATCCCTCTGTGCAACACGCCAAATTTTAGTAATGACCAGCGAGTGTTCCACTCTCACAATTAGGGGAGCATAGCTGGTATGCAGCCCAGAGCCGACCCATGAGACCCCAGAGTCCAGAGCCTAGCAGTGATGTGGCACAAGTCTGCTACCGCAAACTACATGACCCTCTCTCTATGGAATGTCTGCTCTGCCCTCCAAAACATCTGTCTGCTCTGCTCGAATATCATTGAAGTCGAGAAAGACACACCAATCTGACCTTGGTCTGAAAATGCACCTTAAGTTTGAATTGCCTTTTCCAGTGCATTTTGGTACAGCTGTCTTCTTTTAAATGAGCTATTGTCTTTTAGATGCTCATTTATCATTTGTCAGCGTAACACATTTTTAAGGTCACTGTGTCCGATATATTGCGTGAATGCATTTTGAGTAGGTTTTTTTTTAATTCTATAGGGGCTTTCGTCTGGGGGAACCTTTTCATACAGTTGTTCATAGAACTATTGGAGGAAGTTCTCGTTCTGGAGCTACTGTAGGAATGGCTTTAGTCTAGCTGGTCTCTTGGCATAAACATACCTAGGTGCACTTTTTAGCAAGACACGAAATATGTACCAACAAGTACATATCACTGCAGTTTCCAAAAGAAATGAACACTAGAGGTAGTAAAACTCTGCCACATTTTATTCCTATTCACACAAATTTACAAAGTTTTGATAAATAAAGCATATTTTTGTACAATTACTTGAAAAAAATAATGGTATGACTTCGAAACAATATTAGTATGTTGGGATATTTGAAAACTGATGCTTTTGAACGTTAGCATCACACATACTGTGCCCAGCTTCATATGCAGTGTTCTTTTCTCAGATCGGTGATATGTAACACTGCAAGTTTTCATAGGAGATTTTTCAACCGCAAAAATTGTGCGTTTACATTCCATCTCCGTCATCACAAAACCCACGACACACAACAAAAACAACTCTGATCACGGTGCTTCCCGCTGACAGTGTGAATGCAACCAGGAAAATGGCTCGAGGGAGAAATTGGTTCTTTAGGAGCCACCCTGCGGGCTAGTCCCTATGCTGTATGCAGTGCAAAAGTGCCTTATCCTAAACTCATCCTAAACTTTTCTGATGAACTTTTAGCTCCAATGGTTTCTTAGTAACACACTGTGGAAATACTCATATGCGAACAGACTGTTTATGTGAGGGAAAACATCAGAAACGTGGAGAATTATGTACTTGGCTGAAATGTACACCAGAATTCTGGAACAGATTTGGTTCATAGCATTTTGGGTCCCTCAGACCCATTGAAGCTGTACAGTAATGAGTGGTGACACTGAGAAAAAACACACCGGCTTTTGTTTCACTTTTCATGTGCTAACAGTTAGAACATTTAAAGGTTTTGTTTTACTTGGCCTTGGTTTTACTTTGATAACCCGCTGTTCATTTACACTAATTCCTAAGCTTTCTGATGTGTTTTAAGCAATTAAAGTTATCTGAGTAAGAACACATTGTTGGGAATATTGAGTAACATTATAACTTTAGAACCAATTCTCGCTGTTAACTAGTTGCTTATTATATATCGCATTGTCTTTTTATTAGTACTTATAAAGTACATCTCTGCATGACCATATTCTATATCCCTAATTCTACCCAATACCTAAACTTAACAACTGCCTGCTAACTAATAATAAGCAGCAAATTAGGAGTTTTTTGAGGCAAAAGCCATAGTTAATGGTTTGTTAATAGTGAGAGGTGGACCTTAAAGTAAACTGTGAATTATTGTTGTAACAAGTTTCTACTACAGAGCCACCTACCTCTGTGCTCTTGCACTGGGGCAGCAAAATCAATGCAGGCAAAGCCCAAAGAATCAATAAACTGATCATGAAGGCTGTTTCGAGCTCCTGAACAACACCTTCCATCTACTCCAAGGGGCTGTTATTGTACATGTTTAGCAACAGGCTTCCATTGAAGAGTTTTGGAGATTTTTCCTCAAGCTGCTGTCAACTCTATTTGAGTTTCAGCCATTATATCAGTTTATCTTGTGCCCCAAGTGCCTTTCCCCCAATAAATCACCTGCCATAAATATGGATATACAAATAAACCCTGGACCAGTGGATGGGAAAAGTAATGGCAAGGCAGTATAAGTAGTTTATTACATAATGGGTCATCTTTTAATCCACCTCCTACGTCTGGGCAGATTTACTGTACATTAGGATGATGCCATCAATGCACAAAGTCTGAGAACAACATGTTACAGCACGGACATCCCATGTGAGTCAACTTATCTGATAACTGTCTTGCTTAGACTCACACAGTAGGGATGACAGATGACTTGACAGATCTAAACATCATCAAAGCTTAATGGAAAGTTCTGGAGTTCCCACCTCCGTCGTTTTGCAAAGAAAGAAAGAAATCTTTTTTTTTTCCCTTGTGGTGTTCCCATTTGAATAGAATTACACCAGGGTGAAGTCAGATGCCTTTGGTGTGAACGAGAAACCACCACACCTAAACATCATTGAAGTTTACTGGAATGTTCTGGAGTTCACGGTATTGCTGGGTTTTTACCATCTTGCAAAAAAAAAAACTAGAAGCTTTTTCCCCATGTGGTGTTCCCATTCCTAGAGTTACCAGGATGATGTCACACCCCTTCCATCTTAAAGGGACATTACACCCAAAAATAAAATTTCTGCCATCACAATTTCTCACCCCAATATTGTTAGAAACTTTATGACTTTCTTTCTTCTGTTGAATTCAGAATACAGAATTTTTTTTTTTTTTTTGATGTTTGGAACCATGAGGGTACCACATAATGAAATAAACTTTCATTATCACCAGGGGCGTCGTAGTTGGGTGAAAAGTGGGACTAAATTACCAGGGCCCCAAGTGGGGGGAGGGCCTCTGAGGAGTGAAATGTTATTTTCCTTTAAATATAATTTTAAGATCACAATAAATGTTGTTAACTAATGTAAATGCTAATATTTTGGGTAAAT
>JAUMHE010000016.1:684834-730741 GCA_032359235.1 Enteromius mattozi
TACATATAATATAGGAAAACGGCCAATTTTATATATGTCACATATATTAGAAACCTATATTAAAACATATATGTTTAAATAGGTTTTTTCCGTGTGGGTATATTAAAGGTTCCTCCAAAAAATGTAAATTTGCTGAAAATATATTCACCCCTAGACTATCCAAAATGTAGCATTACACCACTGCTCTGCAGTGAACGGGTGCCGTCAGAATGAGAGTCCAAACAGCTGATAAAAACATCACGATAATCCACACCACTCCAGTCCATCAATGTCTTGAGAAGCATCTTGTTTGATGAGCAAATGATGCAATACTACATTTGAAGAAACACAGTCATCTACGTCTCAGATGGCCTGAGGTTCAGTCAGTTATCAGCAAATTTGAATGTGGAAATATGAATTATTATGAATTTCACAGAGATTTATGGCATCCCTAAACCTTGTCTGGTTTTCTCGCTGGTCTTTATAACACATTATTGTTTTTGGCTCAGATTCACACAAACACAAGGACAAACACAAAGACAGAGAACACAACCACAAAGAGCACAAGAGAGACAAGGAGCGAGAAAACCCAAAGAACAGCAACAGGTGATTCATTTTTTTACTTCAATTATTTTGACACTTTTTTAAGGTGTGTAAACATCATTACTCCTCGAACTCTGACCTCTGTTCTTTATTGGTATATTGATCTGCTGTAAGAGTTTGCAGTCCTGCCCGTTTCAGTGGCATTAGTCATCGTCAGAGATTCGTGTCTTAAGGAGAAACTCATTGTTTAAAATTTGTTTTTACAGTGAACACAGAAGCTCTTCTGAGAAGAAGCATCGAGAGAAAGAAAAAGAGCGGCTTAAGCACAAAGAAAAGGTGGATTTATTTGTACCATACCAGACAGTTAATGTAATAATGTGTCTTTTTGAATGTACTTTATGTGTTTATAAATCTTATTTTGGGTGTGTCTTTATATTTTTGTGAAGTTTCATAGTTCTGATGGGAAATATCGAGATAAAGAGAATGGTTTTGTAAGGTAAGACACTTTACACTTCTGCTCATAAGTTTACATACCCTTTGCAGAATGTGCAAAATCTTAATAATTGAAACACAATAAGAGGGATCATGAAAATTGCATGTTTTTTTTATTTAGTACTGTCCTGAACAAGCTCATTTCACATAACTGATGTTTACATATACTCCACAAGACAAAATAATAGCTGAATTTATAAAAGTGACCCCATTCAAAAGTTTAATCTCAATGAATATCCACGTTCATGAGTCCCTCAGTTGTCCTTAATGTAAAAACATGGATCTCAAAATCATACACTCACTATTGGAAAGGCTTCAAATATGCAGAAGATGCTGAAAAAGCATCTAAAAAGGCAGGAACTGAAGGATTTTTCTGAAGAACAACAGGCAGTGAACTGTTTAGGACAAAATCATAAAATATGGATCATCCAAGAACTTATACATAGTATTAAGATTCAGGGGTATGTAAACTTATGAACACAACTATATACTGTAAGCCATAGTGTTTTGATTTGCACATTGGAAAATATAAATTGTTATTTTATATATCTACCAAGATAAACATTTCAGGTTTTTCACTTTGTAATCTTTACGGCCTGTTGTATAAATTTTACCTGTGGTGTAAATTTGTTAAAATGTCCTTTAAAATGATGTAACATGACGTGTCCCGCTGCTTATTTCTTGCTTCAGCTCTCTGTCAATTAAAGTGGAAGAGGACAATGGCTATCATCACCCCATCAAACATGAGAAACCTCTGAAGAGAGAGCGGGATGAAGATGAGTATGTGCAGTAGGCTCGACTCCCATCATCCTCAGCCTATGCACTCGTTTGCTAAACCCATGATATTTCTGTTTGTAAAGCAGGTATGAACACAAACCCAAAAAAGTAAAAGTGGACAATGAGAAGAAAGTGAAAAAACGTAAACAGGAGGACAGTGATTACGAGGAGAGGGAGGTATGCATCACTCTTTCTCCTGAACTCTCTACTCCTTCATTTTGGCACTGGATTGTTACTCATGTCAGATCTGACCCGTCCAGGAGAAGAAACCAAAGAAGAAGACCAAAGAGGTAAAGAAAAACTCTGCTGGAGGGAAGAAGAAAGCCAAAAATGAGCCGGAGGAGAAGTGGAAATGGTGAGACACAATCGAGGCAAACCTGTACTTTAAAAAACTCTAGAATCCTTGTCTTTCTGCAATGTTTGTCTGTGTCCTCCTCCGTTTCTCAGGTGGGAAGAGGAGAAATACACAGATGGCTCCAAATGGAGGTTTCTGGAGCATAAAGGGCCTGTGTTTCCCCCGCCGTATGAACCCCTGCCAGACCATATCAGGTTTTGTTATGATGGTGAGGAGTGATGACCTTTGACCCCACCACCTGTCCGCTATCATATTCTGCTCAAAAACCCTACATAATTCTGTCCTAAAATCATTACAGATTGACCAGTAATGTTATTTTTTTTATAAGTCTACTACTAGTTGATTTGTCTGTAAAAAGCACCATTTCCTGTTAAATTTTCAGCGCTGAGGATTTTTTTTGGGTGGATGCTTTCATTTAAACCCTAGTGAAAAAATAAATATACTAAAATGTATTTGAAATACATTTATTTCATGTTAAGTATACTACAAACACATTTACAAATTTGTGTACAAAAAAAATACCTTGAAGCTATTATATATAGCATAAGTGTTCTTCAGGAACAATTTAAATATCTTGCATTTAAAAAACAATATTGTTCAAAGATCATACAATCCTTATTAGTACTGACATTTAAACACATTTTAGGCTTAATATTAAGAAATGTGCAAGTGATACTCCAAATAAGATATAATTATAATTTTACTAAGTTCTGATCAACATTTTTTACCAGGCTTTTTAAAAGAGATAACTAATTAGAAAAAAATGTCAGTCACAAATAGTATCAGCATGTACGTTGAGTGTATATTATGGTGTGTGATGAGGATATCTTCAGATGTTGGTAACTATCATGTGGTCCACAGGAAAGGCCATGAAACTGAGGCCTGGTGCAGAGGAAGTGGCCACGTTTTATGCAAAAATGCTTGACCATGAGTACACAACTAAAGACATATTTAGAAAGAACTTCTTCAAAGATTGGAGGAAGGTAACACACTTTTCAGCACATTACTGCTGAATTTGTTCTTATAGACACATTTTCTCACAAATGTTTCTTGCAAGGAAATGACATCAGAGGAGAAGTCAAAGATCACAGAGCTGAAGAAATGTGACTTCACTGAGATGCACGAGTACTTTAAAGCACAATCCGAGGTTAGGAAACAGATGTCAAAAGAGGAGAAACAGGTTAGTGTGTCGCTGCAGCTGAATCTACACACGCACATGCACACTGTTCTATCGTCACTCTATCAATCAATTTGTCACATTTCTACAGAAAATCAAAGAAGAGAACGAGCGTATTCTGCAGGAGTATGGATACTGTGTCATGGACAATCACAGGGAGCGGATCGGGAACTTCCGGATCGAGCCGCCGGGTCTGTTTCGTGGCCGTGGAGATCATCCTAAGATGGGCAAACTGAAGCGCCGCATCCGCCCTGAGGACATCATCATCAACTGCAGCAAGTCAGTCCCTGAGCAGAGCATCACTGGTTCATGCTGTAGAGTAACAGAGTGTCTTAAATACAGGCGACACGACAAGAATCCCGTGACAAGCAATTTGTGTGTCCACACCAGACACCACAGAATCGATCAAATAGCACAGCCAATCAGATGCGTGCGTGGGCGGAGCCTCTCTGGAAGTGCACTGCTCTTGAAATGAAATGGATATGTTTATAATCCAACCCATAAATATTAAAGCTTAATATTAAAGTCACACAAAATTAAATTTGAACTCATATTAGAAGATAATTTCAAAACAAATATTACTTGACCCAAAGCCTTTTCTGTTGGGATTATATCCAGTGGAACAAAATCATAGTAGAAAAGAACAAGCATTCATAGACCTCAGCTTGCTTTATGCCAAGAAATGTATAGCTCTGTTGTGGATAAAGACGAACTGACCAAGTACAAATCAATGGATGAGACAAATTTTGTCAAGCCTTCCACTAGAAAAGATAACTTACATTTTGAAGGCTAAACAGCATGTATTTGAAACAATATGGAGACCATTTATAAGTTATGTCAAAGATTTTAATGTAATGGATGAGGAAGGGGAAGATTAATATATGTAGATAATGCAGCTCCGACTTCTTAGATATTAAAGAAGATTTGTTTTAAATTTAATAAGATTTAAAAAATACTTATGAAACGATTACCAGGTGCTAAAACAGGAGGAACATTTTTGAATTGTTGGATGTATCCTTCTAGAAAGAATGCAGCAAGTCTTTTGTTTACTGAATTTGGGAAACGTGTGTATGACTGTACAAGGCTGTATTATAACTGTTCAAAATAAAATAAAAAATATTGTGAAAAAAAAAATAAAATAAAATTACATTCATTTTAATTTTGACACTCTTAAATAGGACTTTAAGAATATCTTTAAATTGCATTTTGCAGTTGCTTCTTTTGCTTTTGAAATGTGGCTGAACTGGGCAATCAATGTTTTTGTTGTTTAAAAAAACGAAACTTAACTTAAATGTCATTTATTTGTAGGTATATTTGCGATGATGAAGCTGTAGCTTGGTACATCTAAGATATATTAACTTAAATGTACAAAGAGCACAGTTAAAATTAAGACTACTTTACATGTGTATGTAAGCACATGTAACATGCAGAATGTTAGTCAACACAGAATAAGTGTACTTTGCAGCTTGACAAGTAATGATAATGATATAAAATGCATTTTAAAGTAAACATTTAAATATGGCATTATTATAATAACGTACAATCCTAAAAGTGTACTTAAGTATGTCAATAAACATGAAAATGAACTGCCTTTAAGTCACTTAAGTGGCATTTTATGTCATTAATATTACATTATCTGCAAGTACAGATTTGAAGTACACTACAAGTGCACATACAGTGCAGTTAAACACTCTGCTTTCTCACAAGTGTTAGTTTAGTGGTTAATAACCAGAGGAACTGTCTGAGCCGATCAGAGCTCTTGACCTGAGGCAGCCCGTGTATTTTCTGGCTATTGTTGTTGTTGAGGAGTTGTTTATCCTGAGCGTGTCAGAGGGCTGCTTCCTGTGTGTGTTGTGGCCGGCCTGATCCTGTTTTTCTTCGGCAGATGTGTCATGCTCAAACTCTGATATTATCTTTCATATACAGATCTTCAACAGAAGGAATGTCAGTTTTCCACATTAGATTCCACTGTCGAGTTAAGACAAAGCTTTTATCAACAAGTAGTCAATTGTGTTTTAAATATGACGGTCCCCTCTTGTCTGTTGTCCTCAGAGATTCGGTTCACCCTAAACCGCCTCCGGGCACCAGGTGGAAGGAGGTTCGTCATGATAATAAAGTCACGTGGCTGGTGTCGTGGACGGAGAACATTCAGGGCTCCATCAAATACATCATGCTCAACCCCAGCTCCAGAATCAAGGTCAGAAACCCAGTTCTGTTTTACGCCCCTTCCCCTTGTGTCAAAGGCTAGAGGTGAAAATATTCATTATTATACCGTTGGCATTGTCTAGCTCCTGCAATACTGGTGTGTTGGTCTGCATTAGAGCCTTTATTTACTGTTCTATATGAATGCACTGCTTACTGACACACACACACACAGACTGGAGCAAAGATGCTGGAAATTCAGCTTTAGTGATAGAAACAAATGATATTTTACAATATATAAGTCCAAAGCAGTTATTTTGAATTATAATGATATTTTACATTTAAAATAATGCAGCTTTGGAAAGCATAAGAGGCACATTTTCAGTTTTCTTTGCAGACTTTGAATGACAGTGTGATTTTTGTGTGTGTCTCAGGGGGAGAAGGACTGGCAGAAGTACGAGACGGCGCGACGGCTGAAGAAGAGTGTGGAGCACATCCGAGCGCAGTATCGTGAGGACTGGAGGAGTAAAGAGATGAGGATCAGACAGAGAGCCGTCGCTCTATACTTCATTGACAAGGTCTCACTTCATCACACAACTCTTACATTCACTACATCTGCTTTCAAACTGCTCTAATCTTGTGCTAAATTGAACTTTCAATAGTGAAGTAAGATACTGGTCATAATCTATCCTTATTGTTAATATTTTAGAGAACGTTATTTACTTTAACTAGTTGCTTATTAGAATGCATATTGGCTGTTTATTAGTACTTATAAAGCACATATATAAAGCACATAAAAGTCAGATACTTTTAAGAAACTTAATTCTAATAACATTTTCAGACAAGGAGACTTAGAAACGTCTTATCCAATAAGAACCCAGTCTAATTTCTCCTTTATGGGGCATATAAAACAGACCAGATGGACCACTTATAACACGCTTCTGCAGTTGTTTTATTAACTATTAATAAGCAGCAAACTAGGAGTTTATTGAGGGAAAACTATTCGTAGTGAATATGTGTTTTTTTCTAAAGTATGACCTAGTCGTTTTTTCCTTATTATAATACTTATGACTGGTCCTCAACTGGATGTGCTTCAGGGCACATAACATATTCAGGGTAAACAAAAATATGCTAAATCAAACATTTATTTCAAATGAAAAATATTAAGATATATTTTAGACTAAAATAATTCTATATAAATTTTATTTAAATTTTTCAAAACAATTATTACAAATATCTGCAGCCAATAATTCACCAAACCTAATCATTTTGACCTAGTGAATTAATTTGTTGCACATTTCTAATACATCGTGTTTCTTTGATGAAAGATGATTGGCTTATTTTTCCATTTTAAATATATTGAGAACTCTATTTATTATTTAAATTTGGCTTTGTTTTTTATTTTTGTTATTATCGCAACAAATCAGAATAGACCTGTCACCTACCAGCTGAGAACCAATGATATAACATATAATGCATTATTATAATTAATAACATTTCTATGCACCTGAAACAGTCCATTTAGACCATTTCCACCCTCTGTCCGAACACTGGAATTAAAAAGGTGTTTTTGCTCTGATTTTTATGTGATTTCAAATGTGTTTGTTGTTTGGCTCTGGTCTCTGTACGACACTAAACGCTCCTGGTGTGTGTGTGTGTGTGTGTGTGTGTGTGCATGCAGCTGGCTCTGAGGGCCGGTAATGAGAAGGATGAGGGAGAGACGGCAGATACGGTGGGCTGCTGCTCTCTGCGGGTGGAGCACATCAGGCTGCACCCTCAGATGGATGGACAGGACTTTGTGGTGGAGCTGGACTTCCCCGGAAAAGACTCCATCCGTTACTACAACAAAGTCCCCGTGGAGAAAAGAGTGAGATGATATCTTGTTTTGGAAGGGAATGTTTAAGATATTCTTCAGTATTTATAACTAATAAATATATATTGTTTTTGTCGTGTTAGGTATTTAAAAACCTTCAGTTGTTCCTTGATAACAAGCAGGGGAAAGATGATCTGTTCGACCGACTCAATGTAAGCCCTTCATACTATATCTGACCATCAAGATCCTCTTTCCTAGTGTGCGTTTTGTTTAAACACGCCTGTTACGTCAAATGATAATCAGCAAAATACATTTTTTCAGTGCAGCAGTTTAATTTGAGACACCACTACAATGGACTTGAAGTAAGACAAAGAAGATGGGATTGAAGGGCAGACTTTTAGTTTTATTTTAAATATGACATTTACCATTTATGAGCACAAAAGCAGTCTCATGTTGCATGAGTATATTTGTAGCAATAGACATAAATACATTGTATGGGTCAAAATTATTAATTTTTCTTTTATACACAAAATCATTAGGATTTTAGGTAAAGATTATTCCATGAAGATATTTAGTAAATTTCCTACTGTAAATATATCTATATAATTGTATGTAATTTCTGATTAGTAATATGCATTGCAAAGAACTTCATTTGGACAACTTTAAAGGGGATTTTGTTTTCAAGATTCTGATTTTTTTGCACCCTCAGATTCCAGATTTTCATATAGTTGTATCTCAGCCAAATATTGTCCTATCCTAACAAACCAGACACCAATGAAAAGATTTATTCAACTCTCAGATTATGTATAAATCTGAATTTCAAAAAAATTGAGACTTATGACTGTTTTGTGGTCCAGGGTCTCATTTAGTAGTGACCTCCATTTTCTGGGACTCAATTTAGACAGTTAAAGGCAGAGTCTATGATTTTTCAAAAATCCTTTAGAAAACTGAATCAGAGCCGAGTCCACAAACAAACGTGTAGCCAATCAGCAGTAAGGGGCGTGTCTGTTCTTGATGTGGAGAGCGACAGTAAGCTGAAAATGTCAACATTGACTACCAGAAATCGTAAAGAGTCTGCCTTTAACTAAGCAAAGGCTAGGTGTTGTCCATTCTCTAGTTACGTCTAGACAAAATTAAGCAGATAAAAGATCTGGAGTTGATGTGAAGAATCAAAGTGGCATTTGAAAGATGTTGGACTGCTCCTACCTGGTCTTAAAATAAAGCTAAACTTCTGTACTTCAGTCACATCTTGATTGTTTTATTTGAAATCTATTGAAGTGGTGCATAAAGGAAAAAGCGTGAATACTTTTGGACCTGGCTGTATGTGTTTTGTGTTGAGTGTCATATTTGATACATCTGCCTATCGTGCCTTTGGTTTTATTGAGACCTAAATTCAGCCAAATGATGCAATTTGGTGCAGATGCTGATATTTATATGTACACAAAGTAAGGTGAAACTCTGACAGCTTGTAATGTAATAAGTGAGATTAATATAACAGACTACTTGCAGAAAATGATACAAATATCAGTTGTCACTCTATATCTCCAATAATACATCTTAGTAAGATGATATTTAATTGCTTAGTTTGATGATCACAGTTCTGTAGTTCAAAATATATAATGCAATGCAATACGAGGACTGAGAGATGATCATATTTGATACTCATATTTGAATATGATCATTTAGAGGTTGCAGATCAAATATAATACCATAAGCTTTAATGTGATGTGCATCATCTGCTCTATTCTTTAGACATCAATTCTGAATAAACACCTCCAGGAGCTGATGGATGGATTGACGGCGAAAGTGTTTCGCACTTATAACGCGTCCATTACCCTCCAACAGCAGCTCAAAGAGCTGACCAGCCGTGAGTCTGTCCATTCTCTTCTCCGTGTCTGTGCACTTGATGAATTATTTCCTGATACCCAAACAATTTAGCTGTTTCGTTATTTATAGCTTGTATTTTGTTTCTTTAAATGACTATAAACCCTCTTCGACCTGATGGTTACAGCTGATGATAACATCCCTGAGAAGATCCTCTCATATAACAGAGCGAACCGAGCTGTGGCCCTTCTCTGCAACCACCAGAGGGCGCCACCAAAAACCTTTGAGAAATCCATGCACAATCTACAGACCAAGGTATGAGTGATTAATCAGTCATTTAAACTACGGCCTTTTTGCTGTCATCAATAAACAGAAACCTTTTGTGTATCGGTACTGTAGATAGACGAGAAAAAGAAACAGCTCTCTGCTGCCAAGAAGGACCTTAAAGCAGCCAAAGCAGACGATAAGGCACTTCATGATGAGAAAAGTAAAAAGTAAGCAGAGTTTTATTTAAATCTTTGTTTTCATTTTCTGAAAAACTGGAAACCGATGTAATATATATATTGCTGCAAGTAGTAATAAGGATTGTCATATGAGAACCAATACATGTTTTCTCTGATAAATGTGTGTGTTTGTTGTGTTGAGGGCGGTGAAGACGAAGAAGGCGGCAGTGCAGAGGATATCTGAGCAGCTGATGAAGCTGGAGGTTCAGGCCACAGATCGTGAGGAGAATAAACAGATTGCGTTAGGCACATCTAAACTCAACTACCTGGACCCACGAATCTCAGTTGCCTGGTAAGAGACTTCATTCAACCTTTACTGTAGCGTTAGTGCACTAGTACTAGTGTGGAAATAGTTTTAAGGTTGCATATGTTCCTTCAAAGTAAAGAGGGGAAAAACATGCAGGTGGGAACAATGGGCTCTGGCGGTTTTCTTCTCGTATGTAATGTCCGTGGGTGGGAATAGTGGCGGTTTAGGCCCCGAGAAGAGTCTGTGCCTGAACCAGACTCCTGCCTCTGTGTGTACTGTCATCAGCCCACCTCTTGGCTTATTTTTGGAAAAACTCCCTACTATGACACAATGGCCCGTTCACCAGTTTCTAAAGGCGAGGACTCTTTGTTTTGGAAAAGCGTGGAAGAATATCCCTTTGACCTTTACCCAAGCTAAGTGTGTGTTTGTGAAAGAGACTTTCTTCAACCATGACATCTTGTTTACTGCTTTCTTCCCTTCGCAGGTGCAAAAAATGGGGAGTTCCCATTGAGAAGATCTACAACAAAACACAGCGAGAAAAGTTTGCCTGGGCTATCGACATGACAGATGAAGACTTTGAGTTTTGAAGCTTTTATTTTATTGTTATTATTTTGATCAAATGTGTATCAAGAAGATTTAGCGCAAGGTAATGTAAAAAATACAGAGCAAGCCAGTAGTTGCTCTCAAAATGAGGGTCTACATGAGTCCAGTAGTTATTTGTTTAACCCGTACTGCATTTCTGGAAACAGAAGAGGGCCTGGTACTGAGCCTTGCTGAACACCTTGACTTTATTCAAGAAAGACTGTAGTTGTTTCATATCATGCTGTGATAGTTAGTATCCTTTGGTTTTAGCATTCAGATTTATTGATGCATATTTTCATAGAAAAAATAATAAAATACTGCATCCCCTCTAACCCTTAAATAAAATGCATTTAAATTGATAAATTGTGTATAAAATCGAGTTAAAGACATATAAAGAAAGGCAATCAGAGGCACCAATGTCACGATGAGGCATTGCAACAAAATGTGAATATCTATGCATTGTACAAAGAAATTAGTTTTACCAAAAGAATATGATTTTAAATATAGCCATTAATATTGTGTATCCTTTTAGAATCGTACTGTTTTGTTCTTTTTATTTCTGAGGATTTGCTGTGGTATAACAGTTTCTCATGAACAGCACTAGTTACCACTGTATATGAAGCTTGTTTATTCCAGTTGGTAACTCTGAATCCATAGATAAAACAGTCCATCATATGCACCGTCAATAGAAAACCATGTTTCTGACCACTATGTACTTATAGAAATCTATTAGCTAATGTACTTTTTAATTTGAAGTCTTGTAAGATTCCGCTTACAGTTTTTAAGAGCATAGAAATGAAAAGCAGCTAGGCTTCTTCTTAATTTTATCCATCTTTCACCCAAGTTTATAGCCCTGTTCTGTTTTATACCACATTTTAAAAAGTAAGAAAAAACCTAATGAAAATATTTTTTATACCAATCAAGGAAAAGGCACTCTCTGTAGGACTGCTTTTTTGTGTATTTTAAATGGCTATAAATTACACTGAAGTCACATGTTACCTGGTTAGAGCACAGACGTTGTTGTAAATGTTGTATTCAAGATTAACAACACAATTAAACACGCCCTCGTATTTCTGTAATTTATTAGGCAATGTAAGCTCCATTGTTGATTTTGCTTTGCATTAGTGTAGTAGGATATTATCAGGTTACACAGTCCTTTTTGTGAAGGTTATGTATTCAGTGTAATTATTGACAGTTTAATTGTGTAAGCCATGTTTTGTTTAAGATTGATTTTTAATGATTTGTCGAGCATTGTTTACTGAGAAATGTATGTGTAATTTACATGATACTGGGTCTTAAATGTGGGAAACTAAAGTGAATGAAGATATAATATTCAGTACTTGTATGAGATGATATTTGGTAAAAAAACCCAAAAGAGACTGTCCTGTGTAGCAAAAGAATTTACACATTCCAGAAGAAATATGGAAAAACTTCATCTGAAGAGGGTTTTCCTCGTTTAAGCATTTGTTTATTAACATTATATGCTTAGAATAAAGGTTTCAAGGTCGTACCCACATCCTCTGTGTCTTGTGCTTTGGACGTGTGAATGTTTCGTGAAGGCGGCGATCTGCACCTGCGGCTTTGGTTTATAACCTCTTCCTATGAGGGCACTGCACAATTGCATATATGTCTGCTAAAACATTATGCTGCGTACCAGTTTTTATTTGCAGAATATGCTGTTCTAAAAAAAAATAAAAATAAAGCTGTGCTTCAGGGGTTTTAGAATCAGAAATCTGTTGACCAAGAGAAGCTTATAAGGATACAGCTCAGCCCAAATGAGTGTTTAATGATAAATACATTGAGGAGTAGTGGACAGGCTGTCAGTTCATGAAGTGATCAGCTGTTTCCTCACACAAGTCTCTCCTCCACTGACATCTTTCCAGTGGTTACTGTGACTTCAAATCCTGGTTTGATAGTGATATGAAGAAAAAGTAGCCAGTGCTGCATGTGCACGTAAGTACACTGTACTCTGTACTATGTTAGGTTATGTAAAATACAATAGCAACAGAGCAGTCCTGAAGTGCAACATATTTTTTGGGGTTTTGCTAGTATGTGCAGTATCTAGAGCACACTTCATGACAGTGCAGCCACGATGCAATCAGTGCACCTCACTAGATTTTCATTTCCAGTGGAAGAAGTGAACCAGAACTACTTTTCAATACATCGATCAGACTACCAAAATGACAAAAAAACAAAACAATATCTAAAAAATGGAAAATTACTTATTTTAATGTACTGTATGTCTTAAATTTTCACTCTATACACAACCACCGCATACTATTTCACATAAAAAAGTATATACTGAACAGTTTCACATACCTTTTACACAAAATAGTAGGCAGTACACAGTCCATACTGTGCAGCATATAATAAGCAGTATGCTAGTATTGTATTCAAGCGTATGCTGTGTTTGAATATGCCTACTCACATACTATTTAGTATGTAATAAAGTGCACCAAAAGAGTAGTATGTCCAAACTAATGGTATTCAAAAAACAGGCAAAAATTTGCAATGCTATTAATGCTGGTTTGTCCCGTTTATATTCTCTGAAACTAGTTTTAAACAATATGTAGTACGTACTAGAGAGTATGTGATTTCAGATGTAACAGACTGGGTTTAGTTTAGCGGTATCCAGTACACAGTACATATAGCAAATAGTATTCTATTCTGAACATAACCAAATGAAACACTCTTTCTAGTACTTTTTTAGACAGAAAATAGTAGGTAGTAGACAGTACGAACGGTGCAGAATATATTAAGCAGTACGCTAGTATTCCAAAAATAATAGTCTACTGTTGGTCACCTGTGTGCCTAATTCATACATAACATTAAAATACCGTGTGTGCAACAATAGTAAGTATAGTATTGCAGCATACTATAGTAAACAGCCGTAATGCATACTATTTAACACACTTTAATAATAAACAGCATGAGGTACACCGTGCACACGTGCAGCTAGTATTTCATTCAGAACATAACCACACTAAATAATGTCTCACATGCTTTTCAAACAAAATAGTTGGTAGTACGCAGTGTATATTGTGCAGTATATAGTACACTAGTAATGTATTCCACACGTCACCCTGTGTGTCTGATTCATCAGCGGGTGAGTATAGTATTGCAGTATACTATTCCAAACAGCCTCAATGCGTACTATTTCCCACACTTAGCACAGAGAGTGCACACTGCGCCAGCGCTCCGCTCCAGCGGTGTCTGGAGAGCGGCGCTGTGTCTTTAAGAGGCCGAGCCTCGCCGCGCTGCGCCGCGCTGTAGGGATCGGCTGATGGGGGAAGGGCTCTGGCTCTCACTCTTGCACTCATGGCGGAGAGCAGACCTCGCACCGCCGCCGCCGCCGCTCGGATCCGCCAAACCCGCGTCTGATCAGGAGCACAGGACGACATGAGCGCTGCTGAGATCGCGGACAGATTGCACGTTGTGTTTCTGCTTTTACTGAGTCCCAGAGAGCCAGCTGCATCCATACACGGTAAGACAAAACAAACCTGTGTTATTATCATCATCATCATCATCATCATCATCGTTACCAACAATATACACGCTCCGATCTTTCTGTGTAGCCTTCGGTGTGTTGAAACAATTTAGTTTTTAATATCACTATTATTATTATTATTAATTAGCATCAGAGATTTTTTTTTTCTTGTTTTGTTTTGTTTGCATTGGTTGCATCCGTATAAAGTGATCTTATTAACTATATAATATTAACTATATAATATTAGATCAACTCTGTTTAACCTGTTTACACACACTCGACTTAAAGTATACATTAGAGGAGTGATTCTGTCCATTTATATAGTGTAATAATAATAATAATCCATGCATTGCATGCTCTGATTACCAACACATATCAGACATTCACCTATTCAGCATGTGTAATGTATAATCTTCTTTTATAGAACCACTAAAAAGCCTAGTAAGTCTAAGTGAAATGGACACATGTGGATGCATCTTACAGCAGGCCTCTTTTGTGTTTTTCAGAACTGATGTAAATGCTGCGTACGCTTCATAGTGTTGTTTTGTGATTTTTCTAATGCCCTTTTCTTCCTTTTTTTTGTAGGTGTCCTCACCAGGCCTGGGAGGCTGTGAGTTATTCGGAAAGGAACTGAAGAACAAACAGGGGAAATGGCTGCGACCGCGGGCTTCTCCTCCAATGGACCCGTACCCTGGACGCTGAGCGACACCGAGGTGAACAATCTCTACCGGGATCTGGAGCTGGGCACTGTTTTGACGCTCTTTTACTCCAAAAAGTCCCAGAGGCCGGAGAGAAGGACGTTTCAAGTCAAGCTCGAGACCAGGCAGATCATCTGGACGAGAGGAACGGATAAAATCGAGGGCGAGAGTAAGTTGCAGCTTGTTTAATTGATGATTGGCGGGTGATAAATAAGTGCTTGGCATTATGGGCTCAGAAAAGGGTTGTTGGTGTGCCATTTGTGTAATTCATGTAGAATAGAGAACACTTGTTAACTCTTAACTACGGCTTTCCCCTCGATAAACACCTAATTTACCTCTTATTAATAGTTAGTGTGGTAGTTGTTAGTTTAGGTATTGGCTAGGATTAGGGATGTAGATGAGGCATTGATATATGCTTAATAAGTACTAATGTTCTAGTAATATGCATGCTCATAAACAACTAGTTAAGATACCCTAAAATAAAGTGTTACCTTCATAACCGGAGTTGGGGTTTTAAATGTGCCACTTACTGTTAATAAATAATACAATTTTCTTTATAGTGGTTCATGTTTATAAAAGCATATTGTGTTTGAGAAACATAACGATGTCAATGTTTTCATATGAAGACATTCACTTCATTCGCTTATTCAGTTTTCAGTTTACTTGGTAGAACATGACGTGTTTATTTTTAATTTAAGATCCATTAATAAATCACTTTTGCCTCGATAAACTCCTTATTTGCTGCTTATTAATAGTTAGTGTGAAGAATATGTGCTTAATAAACCGCCAACATGTTAATAACAGGCGTGCTAATAAGCAACTAGTTAATAGTTAGGATTGGTACCTTTACTAAAGTGTTACCGTTTAATCTGATATTTGCGTAAATAACGTTTTTTGGTTTTGCCTCAAAAAGCACATCTTCAGCCTCCAGATTCGGGGTGATTTTGGTGTCTTGCGCTCATGTTTGGTAACACTAACTCGTTTTGGGTGGGCAGTAGGTTAGCAGGTTTAGCAGTAGTGTGCTCGTCTGGGCTCTGATTGTAGGGCAGGCCCATCTGCGCTGCTGTTTTCCTGCGGCGGGATGTCTTACATACAGCTGCGCTTTGCTCCGGATGCACCAGCCACACTAAACAGAAGAAGAAAAAACACCCCAGCCGACGAGCCTCAGCGAGGTGTAATTGTGCGTCTGAAGTTATGTGACGTTTAGAGCTGCTCTGCTGGATGTTAGGATTTGACAAACAGATTATACTGAAGATTAAAACGGTAACTCCTGGTCTGAGAACGCGGTTAAAATTAAAAAAAGATTTAAACAGAGTTCATGGCTTTGGGGAGGATCAGTTATGCTGTTTAAATATATGCACACTTTCAACTGCGGTCTACAAACTGATGTTAATTATAGCCAATAATTTGACTGATGACAAGTAGTGATAAAATGAATCGGATTCATTTTAGGGTCTCTTAACTAGTTGCGTTAAAACTTTACAATAAGGTGTCATTTGTTAACATTAGTGTATTAACTAACATGAATGAACAATGATCAACACATTTATTACAGTATTTATTTATCTTTGTTAACGTTAGCTAATAAAAAAATAGTTATTCATTGTTAGTTCATGTTAGTTCACAGTTTATTAACTAATATTAGCAAACACAACTTGTGATTTTAATAATGCATTAGTAAATGCTGACACTAACATTAACCGAGATTAATGAATGATGAAGTATTGAAGTTCATGTTAACTAATGTTGTTAACCAATGAACCTTATTGTAAAGTGTTACCCTGGTTGCTTATTAGCATACGTATTACTAGAATATTAGTCATTTATTAATAGTAATTAAGCGCATATTAATGCATTATTCTACATCCCTAATCCTACCCAATACATAAACTTAACAACTACTGCACTAACTATTAGTAAGCAGCAAATTGAATGAATTTACTGAGCGATAGGTCATAGCTAGTTAATAGTAAATAAGTGTTCCCTATTCTAAAGTGATTTTTTTTCTTTTAAACCAAGATTTTTAATTCAGTCAAGCAGTGAAAATAAAGTTTGTGTAGTTGGAGCTTTACATATGTTTGGTTGAAGTTCAGATGGCGTATGTTACCTCACGGTATAGCACGTTTCATATAAATTGGGGTTTTGGATGAAGATATTTTAGCATTTTTAGGTTTGGACGAGCATATAAGCCAAAAAAAAAAAAGGAGGTCCGGCATTGGTGTGTTTCATATTTACATGGTCCTTTTAATTGAGGAAATATGTCATTTTCTACTAGTTAACCACTACTAGTGAAGTGTTGGTTTCGTTTGCTGTACGTTTATAGGTCTGTTTGTCACAAACACGTTGTTCTTTTCCTGACCGTACATGTAACGTTTTAAAAGGCTCTCGTGACACTAATGCCGATTCTTTATTTGCGATATGCGGAGAGCTGTGTAGTAAGGACCAGTTCAATCCATTTCAAGCTCGTTGTGTTTCTGCGTGTCAGGTGACGTCCAGTTCTAGTTCAGATGTGCTCGGTTGGGTCTTCACGCTCAAATGATCGTGCTAACACCTTTCTTTATTTTGATGAATAATCAGTGCGTGGCTTCTTATCAGCATGTCAGATAAGCTCACTTATGATGTTTTGCTCGGTTTGTAAGCCGAGGTGGATCTACACCAAAACTTTCCCACAACTCCATGCTCAGGTATTAACAGCCGTTAATAAAGCTCACAGCCACCAAAGGTGTGTTCTCGTCTGTGGACAAAGTGTGCTTTTAGAGATTTTCATTTTGATGGATTTTCCTGGATGTTCCTGTGGTGAAACTCTCTTAAGGTGTGTGTGTGTTTGTGAGACAGGAAGACTCTCGGTTGTGCTTGTGTTTCCTGCTGCCCTGTTTGGAATTGTCAAGCAGCTCTCTTGCACCAAGCCTGAGCTCTAGCTGCCTTTGTCCTGTGTGTGTGTGTGTGTGTGTCTCAGAGAGGGGCTTCCTCCGCAGGACTGTTGTGTTTGTACTCTCCAACTTTATCACATAAAAAGAAACAGATGGAGCAAATGTGGACACTAGTATCTGAGGTCATATGTTGGGTGTTACGCAAGGACTTTGTTCTTGTAGATTCTGACGAGTCGAGTTGATCAGAGAACAAATCTGACTGATTTAGGTCATGTGGGTTTGGCTCAGAAAGCAGTCTTACAGCAAGACTTGATCGAATGAAGTTAAAATAAAAGTTAAGTTCAAATAAAGTCTTGGTTTAGAGATGAATGCTTTGTATGACATAATGACTTGTCAATGAAAGTTCTTGGTAATTGGTTCAGTTTAATACTTAACCAGTAGTGTTGTCACGTACCAACAGCAGTGTAAATCCACGCTTCTCACTTCTCGTTACCAATTTCAGAACCAAAGCAAAACACAGGAGCATGCTAATTAAAAAAACAACACTATTTTTATTAGCCAAGTCAAACTAAAATAAAACATACAAAAATCATGTCATTCTTAACTTGAAACACAATTTTAAATAAGCAATAAAAGTATGAAAAACGGCAAACAAGTTTCACCCAAATTTAATTAAAGGGCGTTTACTATTAAAATTAAAATAAGTATTGTGTGATTATTTCTTAAAAAATAAACTTGTATTCATTTTTTAAACAGTAGCGGTAGTAGTTGTCTGTCACATATACGTTATTCTTAATAATAGTATAGTAATATATTTCTGCCAAGATTTCTAAAACGAACTTTTATTTTGACGAGTTGCCGTGAATACCTTTACATTTCTGTGTGTACATGATACGACGCTGGTTTTACTCGTGACTCTCAGAGCAGTTCTGGAGATGTTTATGTGTTATGTCCTCATTGAGACGGCAGATGCTGAAATCACCGCGAGCGTCGTTAACGGAGACGCACAGAACATGCAGGGCTCATATATTTGAATCGACTTTTGGGGCTTAATATTTACAGATACTAGTCCATAAAGCAGACTTTAGGCTACATGACGTTTTTAAACTGGATTCCGTCCGGGTCTTCTGCATAACGGAAATCATGGCGCCGTTCGTGCCAAGAACCGGGTTTTACCGGGTACTCGGTAACGTTAGGCCTATTTTAAAAAGAATAAATAAATAAAAACTGGTACCCTGATGTTTTTTGTTTTTTTTACCGAAGTACCGGGTCTTTTGACAACACTATTCACCAGTAAAAGGTATGTCGTCTAATTTGACCGTTTGACGGATGTAAACCAGAAGATCAGACAGGAACATTTTAAAGCAAATTAACTTTGAATTAAAAAGCTCATTACTCATTATTCTCACATTAGAAGCTCATTGTACTATTAAAAAGATCCTGCAAACATCACTAAACTAAAACCTTGGTAATCATTTAAGAAACTAGCAATAAAAATTAACATTCTACTCCTAAATACGATTGGGGTGACTTAATTAGGAAGTAATTTAGTTTAAGTGTTTGTGAAATGAATGATTTATGCGTGTAGATAGTACATCTGATTTGACTAGTTTCCTCTTTGGTTTCGTTAAGGGCATTTTTATGACAAATGACCTTAGGATTATGATTACTTAATGATTTCTTACACAATATCTAAAAGTCCTTGCAAGTCACTGATGCAGCTGCTGATTTTGGAATAAGTTACTGCAAATGCGTTTGATTGTCGGTGCCAAGAACAAAGCTAAGTTTTGTTTCGGGTTACACTCTTAAAAATAAAGACTCTTCAGGATGTCATTTGTCTAAATGGTTTCATAAAGAACCTTTGAACATCTGAAGAACCTTTCTGTTTACAAAAGCTTGTCTGAAGGGGGTTCCTCAGATCATAGAAAGGTAAGAAAGAGATGGTTCTTTAAAGAACCTTTGACTGGTTCTTTGTGGAACCAATATCGGTTCTTCTGTAGCATCCGTGTGAAGAACCTTTTAAACACCTTTATTATTAAGAGTGTAAGAAATTAAAAAAGGAAAATTTTGTGAAGAAGTCAGATACATTGTGTGTGTGTGTGTGTGTTTATTCAAATAAAGTTAACTTTATTAGGAAACAAATCACAGTGTGAAATTAACCAAGGTCTTAAAGTACAAGAAGTGATAATTAATCAATTGTTACAGTAATCATCCATCATACTTTATTCTGATTTACTGCTTACCTTTGTATTGTTTATACCAAATGTATTATGTATTATTTATACCAAAATTGTTGAATTTTGTGGTACGCACTGATTAAAACAGATTTTGATGTAGAGGGATGGAAAATATTCAAACTTTGAAGGTTTTTGTGAAACAAGTAATGCATGCACATGTGGTTTTTACTTATTTGTTGAATGCTGTTGTGGTTTGAACTATGTAGTTTTCTACAATATTATATCATTAAAGATGAGCGTTTGGCTCTGTAAGTGTCACTCTGTCTTCGTTTAAAGACTAAATTTGATTGGTTTCGACAAAACGCTGTAGTTACTACAGAACGGTCACAATTGAGATCCAGATAATACAAATATAATAAACATTTGATATTGTGTTTGCCAGAATTCATGGTTTATGGCGTGACTTTATGAGGAAATGAATGTTACTAAAAAGCTAGATAAAGCTGGTGTTGTTTAATGACGCCTGTGTCTCTGTCAGAGCAGCACAGGATGAGTGCGGTTAAAGAGCGAGAGGAGAAACAGGAGACACACACACACACGACTCTCTGTCTTTTGCTGAGACTTACAGGCAGGCTCCAAAATTAACCTTTTGCCACACTTTTAAATAGGCCAATTGAGAATTTGGCAGACATAAATATCTGTTACAAACAGAAGCTGTGTTGGGACGGCTGTTTTCTGTAATGCACCGCTTGTTTGGATTCGATTTGATTCATACTTTGGAAATTTAGATTTTTCCTATTCGTCTTTAATAATATTGTCATTTGGCGTCTAATTTCTAGTGCTGTCAAACGATTAATTGAGATTAATTGCATCCAAAATAAATGTTTTTGTTTACATACTATGTGTGTGCTGTGTATATAATGTATGTATAAATGCACACACGTGCAGTATATTTAAGAAAAATGATATTGATGAAATGATATGATATATATAATGTATTATTATTATTATTATTATATATTCAATATAAACACAAATGTATAAACATTTTAATATTTTCGGAATATATATTGCATAATACTGTGGTGTATCCTGTGTAAACAAAAGCATTTATTTCGGATGTGTTTAATCTCAATTAATTGTTTGACAGCAATATTTCTATTCATATAATTTTTTATTATATATAAATATATTAAAAAAAATACATAAACATACCATTTTTTTTTTTAAATATATACATGCTTAAACACACCAATGCACGTATTTATATAAAAAAAATTGTTTATGTTATTTTTAATATACGGTGTGTGTGTATATATATATATATATATATATATATATATATATATATATATTTAAATATTTTCAAAATACAGTACAGTATATATATATTTTTTTTCTTTTTAATAAATACAGTATGAATATTTTTTTTTAAATATATAGAGTATTTATTTATTATTATTATATTTCAACTTTATTATCATTTATTTTATTTTATTTTATTTTATTTACCAGTTTATTTCAGTTAGCAGTGCCGTTTAAAAGAAATTGATAAACACGTGTCCCACCTTCATTTGATGAAATAAATGGTTTGTGAATGCTGTAGTTCCTCTCGCCAAAGCTCATATCAAAGCTGGTTTACAAATAAAAGGGAAATGACTGATTGAGCAGCACAAAGCAGACAGTGTGTAATTATCATCAGCTCTGTTCAGAATCATTGTTCTGTTGTGAGCATATTCCCTGTGCAACTTAATACCAGCTTGCCTTTGATAAACTTACTGGCCTGGAATGCCTCTGAAAATGCCTTTTAAAAATAGTAACCCAGCTCAATAACTGTCAGTTTGATTTAGGAGGTTCACTCGAGGAGTTCTCTTCTTTGTTACTTGTATTTCGTTGTACTTGAGGTTGGACTCGCTGTTTATCCGATGTTTAGTCTATTGCCGTAGACACGCTTTGATCAGAATCCCATATTCCAGAAATTATTTTCCTCACCTTTCATTTGGAAAATCCTCCAGTCTCCTCCACTTATTTTTACTCTTTTCTTCCCTCCTTCGCACCATTTTTTCTCTCTTCTCACAGCTTATCACATGTTTTGAGTCTCTGTAAGGCTACAGTTATCTAAAGGTCTTGTTTGTCCCTGGAGCCCAAGCCTGTTGTTAGCCTCTGTGCTGGAGATCTGACCTCTCAAACACAGCCACGCTGTTCACCCGACTCCTTCTGTCTGTTTGGACAGCTCTCACTCCCCTCGCAGGTCAAAGCTTTGGAGACCAGGGCTCGTAGCAGCAGCGTGAGACAGTACGGGAGGATTTGATACTGCTCCTGCCTTTGACATATGAGTCTCGTAAATCAAGCCTGGTTTCTCATGTGTTGTATGTTTCTAAACAACAGGAGACCAACAATTTGCTATTTGTGCTATTTAAAGAAAATGGTGGGTTTTAATGCATTCAATTATTTTATTTTCTTTTATGTCTATTGTATACCTTTTTATGTCTTTTTATAACTTTTGTAGCAGTGTAGTATTATTTATAAAATATTATAGTATGTATAATATTTTGAATTAGCTTTATTTTTATGTTAAATTTTAATTCCAGTTTAAGTTTTAGTAATTTAGTTGTGTGTAATTCCCTTTTTTCTATCTAACTTTGTATTTATTTTTAATAACAGTTTTTTTTGCAGTTATTTAGTAATTTAACTTAACATTTTTATGTATTAATTTCAGTTTATTGCCATGGCAACATTAACAATAATATGTTCTATAATATTTTTAGGTAATTCATAAAATATTTTCTTTTAACTTCATTTGAATTGCCATAAGCAATTCTTATAGTTAAATAAATGTTTAATTATATTTTATATTTTACCACACATTTTTTATATTTGAAAATCAATATTTATCAATATTTATAGTTTAAAAAAAAATTATATTTATTTTTTTATTTAATATTTTACTATACTTTTTCTATTTGAAAATATTTTAAAATGCAATTTATTGATTAAAGCTATTTTTTTTAGCACCATTACTTCTATCTATTGTAACATTAAAAAAATGTCTTTGATTTTTTTAAATGTAATGACTTTACTTCACTGTTGAATAAAACATTACTCTATTAAATAATAATAATAGTAATAATAATAAAATATTATATTTATACTAAAATGCAATTTATTTCTTTGATCAAAGCTAAATTGATATATATATATATATATATATATATATATAATAAAATATTATATTTATACTAAAATGCAATTTATTCCTTTGATCAAAGCTAAATTGATATATAAATTGCTGCTCAGAATTAGTCTTTAATAGTAATTAATACATTCAATTCATATATATTAAATTGTAAAAACGTATTGTTCTAATTACAAAATCTGATTGGATGAGACTCATTCACAGCTGTGACCAGACATCATTTGCATTCTAATTACATTTAACCACAAAGTGCCTGATAAACACCCCTTATTCACTAAGTTTGTCCTTATCCCTAGCCTAGTTTCTGCATTTTCACATTCCTCTGTGTTTTTTTATCATTCTCAGCTCTAAATATCATACAGCAGTTCTGCCCATTCATGACCTCAAATATATATCCGCTGCGATATAAACTACATCATTAGCAGCTGGTACATTTCACCTGCCATACAGCGTCATATACCATCGGTCGCCGCTCTAACATAACGCCACATTTTAACAAACCATATTCTGCACAAAGTGATTCAGGGACAGTAAAGTATCCCAAGGAAAGCGCTACACTGACGCCGCTTCCAGTAAAACACCATCTGCCATTCCTCATAATGTTGTGTTGACAGGGTGCATGAAGTGAGAATTTAAATGTTATACATAGCTGACAACTAGTTTTTAAATCAGTAGCTCGCACAGTGATATCACGTCAGTCAAACTGATTATGAAGTCGTGTTGCAGTGGAGCGACTTTAAATGTTTCTCGAAACACCATCTGGACGCTTCAAATGTGCCAGAAACATCAACATTCATTTTCCGCGTACGATTTCAGGCAAATGGTGATTGGCTTTGCGCTTCGCACTTATTATTGAAAACACGTCTACAAACCGAGGTCCTGGACTCAACATTACACCTCTATCGATTGGTTCATCTTGCATTACCTTTGTGTTGTGTCTCTGGAAGGCCGAAGCGGACGGTCACACTTTCGAATCGCACACTATTAGAGCTCTAAAAATTCACACGCCAAATCAGAGGGCTTGAAAGTAAATGTTATGAAGGTTGGAGGGGGAAAAATATGCGTATTGAGTTTACCTCCACAGACGAGTCTTGGCTGATAGCAATCTCTGAGAGCAGCCAAGCAGCAAATACATCAGGCGCTTCTCCGGCCGGCAGAAAAAGAGAGGCAGATGGAGACAGAGAAGAAAAAAAAAGCCCCGCTTCCCACCCCCGGCTCTCTTCCCTCTATTTTCTCCTCTATCATTATTCATGTCTCCTCAGCTCACAATGCTATGTATCATATCAGTTGCCGTGTTGCCATCATCGCCACTCGTTCCAAACAATGTGTTTTAATGCCTTACCGTAAAAAATGGCCCCCGTGTTTCAAGAGACCGCAAGGTACTGTAAAGCACACAATAAAGTGACATGAAGGCTGTTAAAAACATACAATTGAGCTACATTTTTGGTCAGATTTTAAGGCAGCGTAACATAACAACAGAATGATTCAGAAGTTTGGAGTCAGTCAGATTTTTGTAATGTTTTTAAATGAAGTCTCTTATGTTCATCAAGGCTGCTTTTATTTGGGTAAAAACAGTAATATTGTAAAATATTTTTGTGATCTATCCATCCATCCATCCATCCATTGTAACATTGGAAATGTTTTTCATTTTTTAAAAATGTAATTAATTTACTGCACTGTTGAATAAAATATTAATTAAATAAAATATTAATATAAATTCAATAATAATAACATTAATAATATAATAATACCCTGGAGTTTTGAACAGTACTATATATATATATATATGATGTAATACTAATCATTTTTGATTACAACAGTTCTAAGCCAACCAAATATGGCTTACTTTACCAAACACACTAAATGTGGAATCAACATCCAGTGTGCTTTGTGTAAAGAGTGCTATTTGTATGGTGTACTCAGATTCATTTCAGTTAATATCAACATTATAGTAGCCTATAGGAATAGATCTGTTTTGCAGCTCCAGATGACTAATATGGCCACATGGGTTATGGAAAAACTGCCCAGTGTTTCCCACGTAACCTTTCAGTCCAGAACACACTACCATGAGTCATTGCTTTGACATGCATCTGTGTGTGGATTGTTCGATCTGAAACAAGTTCACAGAAAATGTTCTTCATGTGATGCCATATCAGTCCGAACTTGCAAGATTTATGGTAATGTTATGGATGGAAAAGGTTTTATCATGGGTGGATAATGAAAAAAAGAAACCCTCAGAGGTATTCCAGTTTTACCGCTTATACACAGATGATTTTTGCAGGGTTGAGAAAGATAGTCATCTTTTATCAAATGGGCATGAGAGAGAGGAATGGTAATTACTCCACCTGACCAGGGCGCTGGAGGTCTTCTACATCCGACGGTGGCAGGCAGCCACATTTAATTACTTTACTCAATGGAGGGCCCTCTCAGCTATTTCATGCATTAGGTTGTAATAGGCTCTGCAGGGGTTCCTCTGTGACAAGGCACCAATAACTGCAGTTTAATCTCTGGACTGCGTACCCCAGCTGCAGGTAGCAGGGTCTTAGTCAGCTGGGTCATCGGTCAACCCACTGCTAATGCAGACTCTACTAGGCAGTCTTTATGGGAATTTATTGTGTCCGCTGACTGTCACAGTCAAAGATAAGAGCTTGTTTCAAGTGGTTAAGATAGATGTCTGCTGTCTATATGAGCTGATGTGAACTACTGAGGGATTCCGAATTGACAGAATTTAAAGGAAACATCTGTTTTTGAAATGTCTGTCACATTCAGTGAAAGTCCAGAGCATCCCATCACCTCAAAGTAACAGTTAATCGTTGTTTTAAATGACATACTCAAGAGGAATTGACGTTTTCTTTTCACGGGTTTTGAGTGTTCAGATTTTAAGAGTTGCCAGTTTCTACTCTGTACTCCTCTCATAAAGTAGACTGAAACCTTTTCTGCTATGTTTAGAAAAGTATGGAAGTGCTGCAATGTACAATGTAAATATTTGAAGTGAATTTTTGAAGTAACTTTTTTGATTGATTGATAGGTTGTTTGGTTGGTTTTCATTTGCATGTATTTATTTATTCATTTATTGTGTGTGTGTGTGTGTGTGTGTGTGTGTGTGTTTAGCAACAAAAAATGGAAAATGTTTCACCAGTGGGTTAATTTTTTGTTTGTTTTTTTTGTATGTATTTATTTATATATTTTATTTATTTATTTATTTGTTATACCATCATACTGGTCTATGGATCTTAGAGTAACTTAAGAATTTAAGTATAACTTAATTAAAATGCCAGGAACACATGTTTTAGACACAATTTTTTTATTGAAGAACATGTTAAATGAGAAAAAGGAAATAAATTATTTTAATATACATCATAATTATAACAGAAATACAGTAAGATATATTACAGACCTTCAAATATTATGTTGAAAAGTGGGAAGCCTTGAAGTAAAAAAAAAAAAAAGTTTGAGAACCATGAAAATGGAAGAGCAAAACCTACAAAACATTGCATCATTTTTTATGCTGTGTAAAAAATGTTAGCTTTTTTTTTCTTCCATTTCTTGATTTTCTGCATATCCACAGTAGATAAAGTCATTTTTTTCTTCACTGAATGACTCGCCCATCTTACCTCTAACAGAAAGTGCTTTGCGAGAAAGAAAAATCAATGGCAGAAAGTCTGAAAATATGACGGGAGAGAAATAGAGAAGCAGAAACAGATAGTCTACAAGCAGGGAGACAGACACTGTCTGGAGGGTGCTGTGTTTCAACATCATCTTGTGTCATGTGATATCTGTCAGTGCCTGTCCTTAAAGTCAAACCGGATTCGTTAGAATGAGAGGAGGATAGTTCTGCTTAACTAGACTGACGTCTGACCCTGTATAGATAATCATGGGAAAGTTTGCATTTCACTGGAATCAGTCACACAACTTCAGCGAGGCTTTAGACTGGGATCAACATTATTCTGCTTATCAAGAAAATCATGTTCCAGCTGAAGCCTAAAGGTCTGTTCACACCATAAACATTAAAAATAATGATAATTATATTAGTATCCACACAGGTGCATGAAAATGTTTTATAATAAAGATATAAGATATTAATTAAATTGAAACGCCTTCAAATATTGTCTAGATAGATTTGCATTTGTGTACTTTCATGAGCTTTTGTTACTTTCCAATATATTTTGGGCCTTATTGTGAATGGGTTTGTCCATTTAATAAGCTTAATACAGCAATTAATATCAATATTAATGTTCGCAAAAGATTATCTTGTCTTGATTACTTCCTTGAATTGCACAATATAAACACCAGATTCTCTGTTGCTTGTATCTGGCAGTTCTTCAACAGCTAATGATGTAATTCTGTACTGGGACTTCCTACACCGAGCATCAAACACATTATGCGATCTCCTTCGCATATATATATTTTTTCATCATTAGATTGATTTAACTGTCAAAATGCAGAAACATTCAGAAGACATATCACCTTTCAAACTATGGAATCTGGAGTGAACTACGGAAAAATGTCCAAAACCAATGAAAGTTACAGTTGATAAATCAACTATCGACTCAATTAAGCCTTAATCCCTGTCAGATATATTACCGTCCAAGTCCAAAAAGAGCAGGTGGTGGACTCTGCTTCCAAAATCAAAGAACAAACTGTTCAGTCTTTGCTCAAACTGCTTGTTTTTGCCAAGGATTATCCATCAATTACAGCAGATGCTTGCTATTCTTATTTCTGTAACATTACTCCAACCAGATTACATGTTACTGAAATATATGCAGTGAGAGGATACAAGCTATAAACAGAAGTCAGTGTGGAGCTATGCTTTTAGTAGGTGATTTATAGTTTATTTTGACAGAATGTATTAGTAAATCAGCTTGCAGTCGTAGGGCTAATGTTGTAATGAAGTCTCAGCATGAGTTCAGAAATCCTCGGGTTTTCGTAAATGTTGAAATTTGGATAAAACAGTAACTGCCTAAGTCAATAATAAATATGTTAACTACACTTACATTTTTCTGGAGCAAATATGAATGGTATTTGCAAAACGTGCAACTAACCATCATGATCCTGAAGTGTTGGCTGGTTGCCATTGAGCATTGCTATGCAATTGCTACGGTGTTGGGAATAGTTGTTAGGCAGTTATATGTGGTTCCTAAGTCATATTTGGTTCACTAAAAATGGCTCAGATCACCCCTTTGCTCTTACTTTGAAGACTTCTGTTTAAACAATAAAATTTTTGGCAGAACAGACAAATCCTGTACAAACTGAAAATATGAAGACTACCAGTGTCTTTGAGATGAATCAAAGACTTTTTAAAATGCTTTGATCAGCTCTTGCTCCTTGCATCCTAACAGCACAGGTTGATCGATTGCGTGACTGAATGTATCAGGCTAGGGAAAGGCCCTGATTCTGTCCTAAGGTCGGTAGAAATGGATATGTGTTTGCAAGTGCATTGCCGACTTTGAATTTTTCTGCTGACTGTGGGTTGATGTGCTCTTGGCAGCTTTGAGCTAATTGGTGCTCACTGCTTGGCAGTCAAGTCGCCCTCACAGCTGGGCCAGAGCTCAGCCCTGTGTCCGGCAGCCTTTGATATTGATATAAATGTAATTCAGACCTGTCAAGTAGTTAAACATACACTCCCTCACACACAATCATGTCTAAAACCAGCACTTTCTCCTATGCTGTCATTCCAAAAGAAAAAAAAAAAAAAACACCTGGCTCTCCACTTCACCTTGACCTCCTGCACCATATAGATTTTGACCCATTGTGTTCCGTTCAGCTCCGTTCAGGTGAGATTTCCAGCTGCCTGGATGGAAAAGCGTAATAGAATGGCATTTAAAATTATACTTCAACTCAAGGTGGACATTTTTGAACCTGACTTTACCAGATGTGGGAATATTTGCGGCACCCAGATATGAGATGTGCGCCGTTAATAATAATCAGTCATTAAATTTGTTAGCAAATTGCCATTTTGTTTCTTTCTACACTATTTTCTAAACATCAGTCACCACAACACGGAACAGAATGGTCATAAGCCAGAGAGATCACGTTTTCCTAACTCATACAACTCATACTCAAAACCATGCCTAGAAGACATTTATGCAAAATGATTATATAAGTTTCATAACACTTTCAATGTGAAATATCCAGGGAGAAGCACTGAAAGCATGTTCAGATTTATCTGACAAATTAATGTGAATGTGGCATTGGTTTGTTACGCAGATTGTTCTACGTATGGCTGTTTGGAAATGAATTGTCCGGTAAGGGTGCTAAATGCTCATGTATACACTAAACCTGACCCTAAACAATATTGTGAACAAAAGCAAATGTGAGATAAAATATTTGCTGAAGCAAGCATGCAATTTTGTTTTGCTTTTACAAGTGATGTGAACATTTTATCATGACTTGTGTTTCATTGAATTTGTATCCACGTGGTCTACAAGTTCAGTGCTGTACCGGGTGTGCAAGCGAGCAAGTTTCCATGTCAGAAAACCATACATATGTTGTTGATTAATTTAATCTGATCTAATTTAATTTTATTTAATTTTATAACATTTTATAAAATTGTATTTTATTAAATTTGTTTTTATTTTGTTTATTTATTAATTTGTTTGTGTGTGTGTGTGTGTGTGTGTGTTTTACTCTCACTAGAGTCATTTCAACTGGAAAATGCAGTAAATTATAGGTACAGGTGTGAATTTGGAGTTTTGCAAAAATGTTGCTAGATACTTTTTTTAATGAGCCTATGTTGAATATTTCACATAGAACTTTGAATGGAGTGTGGCTTTAGAGGCCCTCCAAATCCAATTCCAAATGTAAAACTGATATTTTATTGCTCAGTTAACTTTGTAGTCCTCGTTACAGTTTGACAGGGGACTCACATGAAGCAATTCTGAGGCAGCTGCTTCGTATTTTACAGTATATTGTTACAGAGATGAGACTGACACTATAATGAGGGTTTTGGATTAAATATTTTTATTTTTCTGGAAGATTATGAATACGCTTTGTTCTTCCATTGAAAATGAAATCCGAACACCTTTCACCAGACTGAAACTCTGGCCAACCTTTTTTACCGTGGCACAAGTGTCTCAGACTTGCGTAAGCAGTATGCACATGAGTGGAAACAGAGTGAAACAGGTGCAGATCAAAGAGTCTGTCCCATTTTCACCCTGGTTGCCTACTTTTGAGTTTCTACAAATCATGAAATTCCTTGTTGGTTTAATAATGCATTACCGTGGCAACAGGTTTGAACTTTTGATGTTTGTTTTATATTATGCTCTTCAGAAATGGCTTGGCATTTGTCCCAACAGATAAGTTTAACAGAACTCTGAGAAAATCTTTGTTTGGATTATAATCTACATAATGCCTCTGAGGCTTTGCAAAAGACCAAACTCATTAGAACTGCAAATGGTATTCAGGAGAACCGCTCGTAATGGTTCAGATGTTCTTACCCCATTTTGTGACCTTTGCTCTGCCTCGCGGACATGATATGTTAATGTCAGAATAATGTTTGAGTTCTGAGAGGAAATGAAGAAATAAATGAATGCACTGATATTGTGCCTTAATCATGACCTCTTTTGAGACTAGGAATTTGCGTAATCTTGTAAGTATGAACTTAATTATTATAAATAATAATAAGCATTATAATATATATATATATATATATATATATATATATAGTATCTTTGTATCTTTGTACTGTATCTTTTTTTTTATGTATTAAAGATGTATTTATTCCCTGAAAATGGTGTACATCCAACCAAGAGTCAATTAAAATATTAAATTATCTTTTTATCTTTATGTTTTAATTTTCCAAGAGAAGTTAATGTAAAATATACATGCAAATTAAATAAAAACATAGTTGGAGTAGGGGTTGCTCAAGTATGAGCACATGCTAATTGGTAGTAACTGCTTTTTTTGTCCCACATTAATTAACAAAAATATTTTCCTATTATTATTTTATATATTATAAACTTTGTAACAAGTTGAATGCTTGAGCTTTGTGGAAATTGCAAAAATATTATTTTTGGATTTGTCATACTTGTAGAACATATTGATTTGATAAAATAAGTTGAATGATTTGTAGGATTTTATCTAACTAACAGTATCAAAGTTTTGAAATTTTAATGGGATGCACCTTAAACACTGTTAGTTGAAAAGTGCTCTAAACTTTTCAACTCTTGCGCAAAGTCCCTGAAGATTACTAGTCTATGAATACTGTTGCAAAATTCGAAACCCACACTTACGTATATAAACAGACGCACACACATGAACACACCCTGCTTATTTTTCTTTATTTCAGTCCAATCAAAACATCTCAGCTAGCTCTCATGTCATCAAATCCGGGCTTTCCCTTCTATCAGTGCTGGACTGATATGACGTCTGCTGGGTGTCTGTGAGAGGCACATACAAACACATTTGGGATTTGGCAGGTTTGTTGGCCATAGCCTTCCCACTGATAGTCCCCCAAAAGATACGAAATTTCAGGAGAGCCCCTCTTAGATCTCTCTCTTTCCAGCCACATCTGAGCAATCATCAGCAACATTAGAGAAACAACCAGATGTTGGCACCAATAAAGCATTACCGTGGCAATCACAAAACCACTCGGAAGACCTTTGTGTTGATCATCTTGCGGTTCGGAAACATTTCACTCATCTTTGCTATTGTAGACACACAACCCCAAAACCAGGTGTTGCTTACCAGATGTCATTCTGCAGAGATTCAGACTTAATAACCATGAATTACACTTCAAATCAAACAAAGCTCTCTGCCATAAACAAGATCCCAAGATATTTTACTTTCCTTAAGCCAAACTGCATTGAGGCCTTTGTGAGCTAACACCTCAAGATGGTTCTCATTGAGTTCTTGAGGTTTGTTCATGGATACTTGAGTGTGGTGATGTTATTGTGAGATGGTTTGATTTCAGTTGCTTCAGGTCAGAGTCATGCTCTACTTTCAACTGGTCTGTTTCTCATGCAAACATGCACATTTATCTGTTCTCCCTTTTGCATGTCCGTCAAGCTTGTGGCTTTTAATTTTAATGCCGTTGCTTCATATCCAGCTGTCTCTCTCTCACACACACACACACACACACACATACACACACTTCAGCCTCAATACGTCCTCTGAATCATTCCTGTCATAGTCAGCACAATGTGTGTTTTTATAATGTATCTCTTAGTCACTCTGTGTTTACCTCTGTGATGCCATGGTCTAATAATTCACCTCAATCTATGTGGGCCTGTCAGACCCCCTTAAAGCACACCGCTGTAACATAAATCTCCCTTTCTTTCCCCCCATGCACCCCATAAATGTGTTGAGTGAGATCTCACTCTGACAGGCTTTTTTTAAAAAGTGAGGAGGTGGCGTTTAAGTGATGAACTTGTGTGGATAAGGAATGAACCAGACTTAGCCAAGGATTTGTCTATGAATGTGGGCTGTGCAGGGATAGATGGGGAAGTATGTGTGAATATTTATTCTGGAAGAGACGTCTACATTACAAATATGACAGACTGAATATAGATACAGATGTACAAAAGGTGTATGAATGAAAACAGGTTTGTAGTCTAAATTAGACAATCATTAGGGGTAGTAATTATTAGTAATTGCTATTTGTGATAGATAGATAGATAGATAGATAGATAGATAGATAGACATTGATAGATAGCCATTGATGGAGAGAGATGAATGGATGGATGGCTAGATAGATAGATAGATAGATAGATAGCCATTGATGGAGAGAGATGAATGGATGGATGGATAGATCGATAGATAGCCATTGATAGGTAGCCATTGATAGATAGCCATTGATGGAGAGAGTAGAATGGATGGATGGACAGATAGCCATTGATAGGTAGCCATTGATGGAGAGAGATGAATGGATGGATATATCGATAAATGGATGGATTGATGGATGGATGGACTGACTGATGGACAGAGGGATGAAGATACAGATGTATAGATAGATAGACATTGATGGAGAAAGTTGAATGGATGGATGTGTATATCGATGGATGGACTGACTGACGGACAGAGTGATGAAGATACAGATGTATAAATGTAAATATCCGTATAGAGATTGGATAAATGAATGGATGGATGGATGGATGGTTGGACTAAATGATAGATGGATGAACAGATGTATGTATCCATAGATAGATAGATAGACAGACAGATAGACAGATAGATAGATATCATAGCTTGTTCTGTCTGCTTAACTGGAAATGTGCTTCATTTAGAAAACAATATAGGATTTATTAGTTACAATATTTAACTATGTGATATTTAATTTCAGGCTGGTTTGTGTCACTTCTATATATTTCTGTTCTTTGAAGTGAGTGTGCGTGGGATGGTTGACGATGATGCTGCAAAAGCTGATTTATGTGTTTACTGATGGGAACAAATGAACATGACTCAGAGGCCTCTGTGAAGCGTCTCTTTCCACGCAATGTTTCTGTTACTCCCACATCAAAAGAGCACCTGTTAATGAGCCACAAATATATGACTGCTAGTGCTGCTAATGGCCAGGCAGCAGTTTACATGAATGAGGGAAACATCATTGGAAAACTGCAGATCAACTGCAATGATTCCAGCGAGAGAGACGGTTTTGTCTTCGCCAACAAAATGATCGGATGAACGTTTCTGCAGGATAAACTCTCGCAAAAGCAACTTAACAATATATCAGAATGCTTTTAAGAGCAGTATTTATGAAAATAGCAAGAGACGCTGGAAACAATCAAACATCATTAACTGTCAGGAGATGCAATGGGGTTATTTCTGTGCAGAGCTTAAAAAGGCATGTGTCTTTGTTAAAGCACAGAAGTTTCTGGAAAAGATACATAATTTATCAACACAGGGAGGTGAAGTCAGAACACCCAGCGTTCAGTTTTATGTCTCCCATCTATCAAACATGTACTGCACACGCTAAATAGGTCTTGTCATAGTCATAGAGCCGTGCTGGTGTTTTGTCCGGCTGACAGACAGATGATGCTTTTAAAGAGAAGCACAGGGCAATTTATTTGTGTGACCCACATTTGACTGTCTGAGCTTGCATTCTGGATGTGTTTAAATTTTCAGGCTCTTTTTCCCTAGAGCTGGCAATAAAACTTTGAATTGCATTGTTTACCTTTCTTTTGTTTTTACCCTCTTGCGTCAGTCACTTCATCTTTTAACTCCTACAACAAGGTGTTTGCATCTTCAAATTGTAAAGCTCTCTTTATTAAAGCTAGTAATTATCCATTGGGGGAAAAAAATGCTGCAGTCGAGTGGATCTACAGATGCCATATTTACTGCCATCCTAGAGTCTCGCTTACAGCAGAGAAAGTGTTAATCGAATCAGGTCACACCACCAGGTGTCACAAGACATGCTCTCAACACATGTGCATGTGTATCTTTATGTGTGACTGACGGAAAGGATGATGGTTTGCTGTAGCTGTCATCATCTGAGCAAGGGTTAAAATATTATGCCGTAAAAATCTGTCATAACTCTCAAAACACTCTCATAATTGATAGAAGATGCATAGAATAAAAAAGTCAGATTTGCATAACATTCAAGCTACAATTGCTATGTTTTCAGATGCAGATGCTGCATTGATATTTAGATATTCTTAGAGACATTATTGCAGCTCACATGTGGCAAGAATGCATTTACACTGCAACTATAATACTGCCATGGTATTAATGGGTATTAAATGGCTATTAAAGGGTTAGTTCAGGGGTATGTGTATATATATATATATATATATATTTTTTTTTTTTTTTTTTTTTTTTTTGTGGACAGAATTTTTATATTTGGGTGAACAAATCCTTTTGTTCATTTAGTACCTATTAATCTAATGGCATTATGTATACAATTGTAATTACAGTGTAAATGCATTCATGCCACATGTGAGCTGCAATAATTTGTCTGTGAAAAGAAAAATAATTATATATATATATATATATATATATATAATTTGTTTTTATTTATGTCTGTGATTTTATATACTGATATGGATGAGGGCAAATACAGAAGGATATACTGTATGTATTATTTTGGTAACACTTTAAAATAAGGTTCATTAGTTAACACTAGTTAACTACATTAGTTAACATGAACTAAGGATGAACAATACTTCTACAGCATTTATTAATCTTAGTATTTACTAATGCATTATTAAAATCACAAGTTTGTCAACATTAGTTAATTCTCTGTGAAGTAACATGAACTAACAATAAACAACTGTATTTTTTAACTAACATTACCAAAAATGAATAAAGAGTGTAATAAATGTAATGTGCGTTGTTCGTTCATGGTAATTAACACATTAACAAATGTTAAAAAACGACACCTTATTGTAAAGCGTTACCCTTATTTTTGATTTTCCTAAAGTGGCTGTTCGTGATTTCATTTAGGTTTTAGGATGCCAGAGGGCTGCATTTGGACCACCAACTGTTATTTCACTAAAATAAGTTGGCAAAAAGATCTCAATCCATAAAGAAGGTGCACCAGGCAATCATAAAAAGTAAAGTATAGCTTTAGTTGCAGTATTCAGAACTGGAATCAAAATGCAAAACTATATGAAAGAAACTAGTGCTAGTTTCACTTCACGTTTGTTGCTCTGCTTGTTTGTTTTTCAGTATGACAGAAATAGAAGAGACTATTGTTTTAATTGAATCATAAAAGGAAACATTACTATGTGCATGTCTAGTTGTAAAATAAGACCAGTAAAGGGGGATTTATGTGTCGCCCACTCCATTCTGGCAATATTCTATATGTCACTATTTGCATTTGGTGTGGGCGACAGCTCTTCTCAAGTTAACGCCCGGCACTCGGCTGTGTTTATGCTTCTCCATCTGTCTTTGACAAATAACTTCATGTGCCAGCGGCTCAGCTCGAGCACACAGGGTTTTGTAAATACTTAATAGTGACGAGCTTGTCAATATCCAGCAGGTTTGACTGGGAATCCCTAAGCTGCCCCTCTGGGTGCTCATTTCTCCCATAATCCTCTTCAGCTCTTCAGTTGTCAATCAAGCAAGGTGCATTAGAAGAGTGAGACACTGGCGGTGGCAGCTAAAGATGCACAGGCAGACTTTGATAATGTAGGCAAAGGAACACAGTGGAAATCCTACAGTTGACAAAACCAGTGACAGAATATACACATAGAAACACACACGCATTTTATACATTGTGAAGAAGCCTATTGTTATGTATAAGTGCTATAATGTAAGCCTTAACACTTCATTTTTAGGGTATTCATTCATTCGTTCATTCATTCATTGATTTGCAATTGATTATGTAGTCATAGTATTAAATATTTATGTGTTCCTTAAAAAACAAACAAACAAACAAAAAACAATGCAATAGAAAACGCTATAAATGTGGTTAAAATTGTATTTATTTATTTATAAATTCATATATTCATTCATTTTCAATTAATCATTTAGTCATTTTATTTAACATTTATGTTTTCCTTAAAAAAAACAACAACAAAAAACCACACACGCAATGCACAAAGCTGACATAAAAGTACCGTGGTCAATACTGTGGTAATTACTAAGAATTATCATGGAAATACTCTGAATTACTAGCACATAAATGTGGTTAAAAAATGAATGAATGAATGAATTTATTTATTTTTTACATTATATATAAACATTATTTTATAGTATAAAAATAATATTATAAGTTATTAAAGTCTTTATTTATTTAGTTTGCTTGCTTGCTTATTTATTTTACGTTTAGTAAATCAATGAAAAATAAAATAAAAAATCAGACTTTTCAAAGTCTGAACACTTTTGCTCTTAGAAAACACATTTAATAATGTCATCATAACAACTGTCACATCTGTTTAGATCATTAAAGGTATATATGTATATTTGGTTGTGCACATTTTCCTTCCTTCCTTCATTATTAAATGAGTGATTGTTTGATTGAATTTGCACCTTAGTTTTCATTTACCTTTATTTATTCCTCACTTTAGGCCTGTTATTCACACACAAAGTAACATCCTTAAAGGAATAACATATTTGCACTGCATGCGATTGCCGTGCATTCCAGAAGATTTCACAGTTAAATCATTAGAACACGCTCATTAGCAATGATAAAAATCTGGCATTATTAGCACCGCGGGTTAACTGCAGACTGCGCTTGGACAGTGTCCAGATGCTAGTGGGGGAACAGGTAGTGTTAGCGCTGAATAGATGCTCTAAAACAAAGGCGTCTGTGATGGTAATTGAGCTTCATTAGCGATTAGCAGCTGCGGCATGCTGCGGCTCAGGTGCTCGGGTCAGGTTAGCGCAGGTTAACGCTAATGTGCAGTGGCACTGTAATAACTGCTGCGTTACAGCCTTGTCAGAGACGTTAGCGGCGTATCTCCTCGTGGGTGGTGAACAGAGGGTGGGGGGCTGTTTCTGTATCTGCAGGATGGCAGTCAACACTGCACACACAATCAAATTAATTGGAGGCGAGACTATTATCCAGCTCGAATACATTAGCGCTTCTGCACGCAGAGAAATATCCTGTCCTTGTTGTGTTGGAGCTACACGGCACAGTGACTGTTTTGATGGAGCTGGGAGGCAGGAGGTGTTGGCCTCAGTGTGATGTTACTCTCAGGCACTGTATTAGATAAATGCAGCCAGGGCCCATGAATGAGGAATATCTAGAGCTCCAGACGCAACAGGCATAGCAGGGAAAGCAGAGACGAGGACATCTGATGGAAATATTATAGGCTTCTCAGTTTTGCAAATCATCTAGAAAATTGGACAATTAACAAACTAAGCTCATGAGTTCTGTCTTTGCCAAACCACTTCAAGGATTTGGTCTGAAGTCATAGCTCTCAGTGAGCATCAGCAGCACAAAACCGTTTTGAAGCTCTCAACCTCTGCTTAGAATGATAGTTTCGTATTCGTATGACATAAGGACTCATGCAGTAAAAGGAATAGTTCACCCAAAAAGTAAAAATGCATCTTCAAAATCATTTACTCACCCTCGAGTAGTTCCAAACCTGTATGAGTTTCTTTGTTCTGCCGAACACAATGGAAGATATTTTAAAGAGAGTTTGTAACCAGGCTGTTTTGGGTCACCATTGACTTCCATAGTACCTTTTTCCCCCTACTATTAAAGTCAGTGGTGACCAAAACAGCCTGGTTACAAACCTTCTTTGTGTATGATGACAGAATTTTCATGTTTTGGGTTCCTTTATGCAAAATAATCAAGTTGACATGTAGTAACCTACAATCTTTGTCTTTCATTTTATACACACACACATGTAATCCCATGTCGAGAAATTAGAGTTGAACTTTATTTAAGTCAACTACATAGTCACAATTTCCATTACATTATACAGTTTGTTATGTATATCCATATTTACATCTATATGTTCACAATTTACATTTTTATAATCAGATTATATTATATATATGAGAGAGAGAGAGAGAGAGAGATACATCTATATATTTAGTATCTATATGTGAAAAGTTAATTTGACACAATAACACAATAAAACAACAAAAACATATTCACACAATAACAAACAATGAATAAAAATATATAATATAAAATATTTTAAATTATTATGTATTAAAAAATAAAAAAAACATATTTTGATCTGTTTCTAGGTAAATTCAATATATTTCTGTATTTGATTTATTTTCACAATTTGCTTCTACATATTCAGGTTTTATGCTTTTATTTCATATTAATTGTGCATATTAAATAATTATTTAATTGTATTGTTTATTTATTTGCTTATTTTACATGTCAGAACTCATAGAAAAATTACAAAAAGGGCATTTTCACTGAAAATAAAGGGTAGCTACATGATAGAGTTAGTTTTATGTGTAGGTTCAGCATTAGTACCTACTGTAATTATTACTCAGTTATTGTAATTACTATAACAAGTACAAAGTATGCACATATGGAACAGAACTGTAAAATAAAGTGCTACTGAATGAAAATTAATAATGAAAATTCTGTCATCACTTACTCACCCTCATGCCCTAAACCTGTATGTCTTGTTGAACACAAAAGAACATATATTTTGAAGAATGTTGGTAGCCAAACTTGGACCCAACTGAGTTCTATAGTTTCTTCAGTAGTAGGGAAGTCAATGGGGACCAGCAACTGCTTGGTTATAAAATATCATTTTTGTGTTTAGCAGAAGAAAGAAAGATACAGACCTCAAGAGTAACGTGAGGAAACCCACACAATAACAGAGACCACAACAGTGGAGCAGTCCTCAGATGTCATGTTCATTATGTACAGCAATAATCTGACATTAATTTGGTCTGGAACTGATTAATCACCAGAAGTTATCAATCCACCACCTGCTTCACTTCATTAAGGACAGTTCTCACTATTTCAAATGACGGATATGTGACACAGTTCCTACATCTTCAGGAAACAGTCGTGACTAGCTAAGTTTCAAGTTACAATGTATTGTACCAAATGAACTCAGATCATCTCAAATGTTTGCACTCTCAGTGTGGCTCGCTTACATACTTTGCAAATACAGAGCACTCTAGGTCAGCTTTATTTTCACATTAGCCTAATTCTAAATATATTTGGACACTACATGTTAGCTAATGACTTGTAGATACACTTAGACACAGTTTGTGGATAGAGAAATTTTCCTCCTGCTGTTGCTATATATAGAACAAATACAACCGTCATGTGATCCAGAACATGGCCACAAAATCAAATCGACTATACAGATTTTTATTTATTTATTTTTATTTTTGTTTTTATTTTTATTTGAGAGCGAGAGAAATGAATACATTCATTCAATAAGGATGCATTCAATTGATGAAAAGTGAAAGTAAAGACATTTATAGTGGTAGAAAGGATTTTATTTTTTTTTCTATTTATCCTGAAACACAATAAGCACCACAGCCATTTTATTAACAGTGATAATAATAAATGTTTCTTGAACAGCAAATCAGCATTTTAGCGTTTTGAGGGATCACAGGGCACTGAAATATGCAGTAATGAGTAATGACAGCAGTTTATTTAATTGTAATTTAATTAAATTTAATTTTACAATACTACTTTTTAAGCTGCTTTTTTTGTTTCTTTATGTACTGTATCAAATAAATGCAACCTCAGTAAGAGATTTCTTTACAAAAACAATTTTAACATAATATATATTTAACAATTATTATAGTAATTAATTGATTTATTATTATTGATTTATTTATTTACTTATTGATTTATTTTTATGTGGTTTAATTGCATCAAATATTGGTAGATTCCTGATGGATCTTGTGAAATTCACAAAATTGTTTAATGCGAATTGTTGAATCAGCTAAGCATCAATAATATCTACACCGGAAATACATCTTCTGTGTCTCTGATTCATAATTTCTCAGAGTTTCCCAGTTTCTCACAGGTCCCCTTTGCTTTGTGTTATGATCTATCAGCTGATGGCATGTGACTCATTCCTCTGATTTGGATATGACTTCACCAAAAGAAAAAAAAAACCTTTTACAAGTGCACATCATCCCTTAAAAATCAATACCAAAGTATTGAGTGCGGCGTCTGACTTTGTTTTCCTCACACAAGCCCAATAAAAGTTGAAGAGCACTAAACAATCATGAGACGACAAAGTGAAAGGACATTTCTCTGTCCACTGTATAATTTACTCTGGAGTGTATCCATTAGTCCATCAAGCTAAAAACAAAAGGCCAGTGGAGAGGATGACATATCCACTGGTGCTCGCACGCGTTTACGCCGAAGCTGGAGTCGTAATCACAGCTGAAATGTTTGCTAATAGGATGCAAGGCTGTCATTCTAAATTAAGGTGAATTAAATGTGCTTTTTCTGCTCAGCCCCTGCATCTATGGAGTCTTTTTACCACAGAGCTAAGAGGATGACTTGGGCATCAGAGCAACAACAGCTGCAGGCTACATTGCAAGCTTTTCTGTCTCGCACACACACACACACACACACACACATTTCTCTCAGCTGGAGTTGGTGTGTGTTATGCTGGCTGGTCTTCTGTTGAGGTAATTAGACTCTCTGTATGCCTCCAGCCTCCTCTCTCTCTCTCTCTCTCTTACCCAAAGCTCCAAAAACTCCAGATTTTCAGCTCATTTATTGATGTGTTTTTCACTGTGGATCCACTCTCCCCTTCAATTTGCGTTTCTCCCTCCACTGTCAAAACACACTCTCCTTTCCAGGCCTACACCCATCAAGTTTCATTGAATGAATTTTTCATTAACTGATCCCACTTTTTATCTTTTTCCCCTCGCGCTGAAAGTGTTTTCATCTCCGAGTGGAAGACAGATTAATGTCCTCCTGTCTGGTTTTGACTCACATGATGTCTCATAGACTTTGAGAAATTAGTGTGTTTGGGGCAATTTGGAAAGTCTGCGTGCACAACCATGTGCCAGAAACAAACCAACTGCTCGAGAGAAACCGCAATTATCAGCCCCTGACAGTGATGATGCTGACGGTGGGAAATATGGCAAGCAAATGAACGGGTGATTTACATGAAGGTGTTGTGTAATGATTCTCCATACATTGAGACATGATTCTCTTCAGAAACTCTTTTCTTTAGAGTGTGTGCCTCATTGAAACATCTATTTGATATGTATGTGTGTGTGTGCAGTATGCCATCATTACTTTTCTGTTTACATTTACATTTATTTCAGGAAGTGGCTTTTTAAAGGAACATTTTAAGTTAAACTCTTAGTCATTTGAGTCTTTCATCGTTTTAGTTGAATTAGGAATGCTGTCCCTTTAAGATGGAAGGCATTCAAGACACTCAGTTTTCACCCGGCATTAATTTTGTCATTGTTTTTATCCTCAGATATTAGTTTTAGCTCATCAACGTCTCGTCTTAGTCACAGAAATAATTGATGAAATTAACACAAACAGACTTCGTTACGTTGTGATCAAGTTGCTATTAAAGTAGCCTACTTTTCTAAAAACGTGATCAAATTCTAAATTATTATGAGAAATAAAATTGTAAATTGCAAGAAATATTGTGGGAAATTCAAAATTGTGGGAAACGAACTCTCAGCTATAAAGTTGTAATTTTTCAAATCAGTAGTAAAATTAAATAAACAATTAGAAGAAACATACACATGCCTTTATCTATTAGCAGATACTTGTATCCAATCAGTGTACAAAAAACATACAAATCAACTATCAAGGAGCACAAAATATATGTAATATAAAATGCCAGTTGATATTTTGATAGTCCACTTTAGACATAAGTGCTAACTAACTTTGTAACTACATGTCAACTAATTCCAACTAATTGAAATCACGATTATACAGTCACATTTGTCAAGCGAAAGTTAATATTTTTAAAGCTGAAGATAAAAAAAAAAAATCATAATTGCGATGTAAATTCACAATCACAAGAAATAGTTGCAGCAGTGAGAAACAAAGTTACTATATATTTTGAAAACTCTTCCATAAAACAGAGCCGGCTGATAATTTAGTAGCAGGAGTGTGAAGCACTTAGTAAAAATCAGTTTAGAAGGTGAGCTGTAATTTCTCTAAACCGTCCTTTTTCAGAAATGAATGGGTGCACTTCTGGTTAAATGATAGAGATGTATTTCCTGTAAGTAGAGTTCACACACTCCCTTACTATTTGTGCATGTTGCATTCAAAGGTTACTGGGTTTACTGAAATTACATGGTCATGTCAGCGAAATTGAATGATTGGATATAACTTTGCAGAGTCAAGGTCAGTAAGCCATTCTATCGTACAATCACATGCCAACAAATATAAAGTTTTAGTCTGTGACTATAATTTAGAAACATTATTTTTTAATATTTACATCCTGGTTTGGTGTACTTGAACTTTAAGGACCAACAGTAAGTGATTCTTACTTCTTGACAAGACAAGTAAAAATTATTTTACCAACATCATGCCTTGAAATGAGTCCAAAACTATGTGAATGTTACTGACGCTGATTTTCTCAGAGTAGGTTCCTGTGTATAATCCCAAACAGAGTCTAATTAGTTATTGTCATTGGACGGCTGACAATGTAAACAGTTCACTTTTTCATAAAGCAGGGCGTATCATTGATTTTAGAGTGAGGTGAAGCTTCAGTTAGCCTCCGATGGTGTATAAAAGCCAGCAGAGCGCTAACATTAGCATTGAGAGGGTGTTTGAGAGAGGACATATCTCTGCCTCTGTGCCAGAGGTCTTTTTATAAGGCTCGATATAGAGAGCCCATGAGCAACAATGTGCAAATTGCTGCTTCATTAGATTTCCAGCAGCACTTAGAATGAGCATGTCAGCATTTGAGGCTCTGCTGGTCCCAGCTAAGCAGTGCAACTGTGTGTGTGTGTGTGTGTGTGTTGGCAGCTTGTGGGTGGCTCAGCATTTGTATCCAGCTGAAATAGTGCAGGGTAAGAGGGCACTCTGGTGCCTGAAGAGAGAACGCACTAGATCACACCTAAACAATGCATAAACATAAAAAGACACTCAGCACTGCAGTCCTCTGCCAAGTAACCAAAGGCAGTGGTATTCATAGTGGACATGCTAGTCTGTTTCACTGAACATTTAAACATCTTCTGAAGCGTGTTTATGTAAGGCTTTATTAAAGTATCTAAACCTCACCATGACTTATTCTTAATAAAACAGTTATATTAATGCTAGTTTCACATACAATGTATGTTTTTATGATATAATTTGCGGTGGTTAAAGTTAAAAGAAAATCACAATGTGCATAATATACAGCATAATGAATATCTTTATAATGTTTTATGAATAGTGAAAAAATATTTTTGAAAAAAGAAGCATGCTTAATTGTATTCAGTGTGCACTTAGGTACTTTAGCTCTTAAAAGTATTTAAAATCAAAATGTACTTGTAGATAATTTTGATAAAATGAAAGGCCAGTTAAAGAGAGTACACTTTTAGGATTATTTCTTCACACTTAAATGCACTTTTTAATCAAGTCAAATGTCAACATTTTTCATAATGTCACAATTTCCTTTAGAGTACATTTTAAATCGTTATGTTTCCAGAAACATTGCATTCAGTTTGTATATTCTTTCAAAGTACATTATGCTGTGTAATAATTAATCTTTTTAAGAAGGCCATGCTGATTTTTCAACCAATATTTGGCTGGTTATATACAGTATAACTGTCATTGTCCATTTACCAAATAAAAATGTATGCAAAGTTGATTATTCAGCTTGATTATTAAGTTATTCAACTTATTAGAACTACAGTAGTTACTAGAGCATGAGTCATTAGCAATATCTTTAAATCCTTAACACATTACGTATGCTTTACAGAAAAGTCATTTTAATGTTACCTGTGTTTAAGGATACACACTGTGTTTACATGTACCCTAAACAGTTAAACAATACAAATGCATCACTGAGGGAAGCAGCTTGGTTTTAAATAACAGATTTGAGTAATTAGAGGAATATTATTACACCTTTTTTCTTAATGGCTCCTTTAATCTCTCTTGGCCAGAGTTCTTTTTCTCAATAGTGTGAGCCCTTCACATATTAATCATAGTCAACCAGTGCTTAATGCGGGCTGCTTTGTTTGCACCTTAATTCATTTATGCTTTTTCATTCAGCTGTAATCTATTAACATCCTGCATCTCTATTCTTTCTCCCTCTTTCACTCCCGATCTCATTCATTTCTCCACTTCTTTGTTAATTGCGCTTACACACGGTGTGAATTCAGGTTGAGAAAATGTGCTGGGAGTATCCTGGGGAAGAGCTCGTTCAGAAAACACATACTAATAACTTGTTTACTGTGTCGACAATGGCATTTTCCCTCTCAAAGGCAACATATGAAATCAAATCAAGCTCCAGTGATGTGCATCTAATTGTGTGAATATCAGGTGCCTCCACCTCATAATGTCATATAAAGTCATCTATCTTAAATGTTGCTCATTAGCTCCTAAAATGGTCATTAATTAGATACATGTAGTGTTATAAGATCTTTTAAATTGTATTTTTAATTGCAGATATTTTGGAAAAGTTTCAAAACAAAATATGTATCATTTTAGTCTGTTACCTCAAACAGTTAGGATACAACTGCTTCGCCTTTTAAGAGTAAAATGGTCAAAAGTTCATCTTGTGTTCTGGCAGCTGGCGAGCCTTGAACTGAACAGCCACTTCATAACTGCATGTATGTGTAATATATCCTTGTAAATCTACTATTAACTTTGACATTTAAGTTTGCTTTGATTTAGCTTGTTAGCTTTGATTCATCTCATTTGGCATTGTAGCATGGGAAATGCTGTCCAAGGCAGTGGGATATGTTCTTTTAGCCCTCTCAGAATGCTTTAAGACGGGCCAAAGGGAGGCCTGGGATTCGCGTACCACCCTTTGCAATGGCCGTGGTCCTGCTCTTTTTGGAAAAACACAACTCCAAACAAGCAGAGCATAATTATGTGAGAAATATCTCCATCTGGAGCCTTTGGGGCTTTTCTGTGAGACTTTGACATTTAAAGAAAGCCACATATGGAGGGTTTCAAAATCATGATCATTTGGGTAATATTTCTGTCGCTCAATCTGTAGAGCATGGTGCTGGCAACACCAAGGTCATGGGTTTGATTCCCAGGGAACGAACTGATGTGCATGCACTGGATAAAAGCATCTGCCAAAATGCATAAATGTAACTATAAAATGGGCATTTAGGTTAGCTATGCAATGTTGCTCACGGTACATGAAACATCGAGCTACAAAAATAGTACTGCCTTTTGTTTTACTAGCATGTTAAACTGGATTTATTAAATGCAAAAACTTGCCAGGATGTTAAAACGTCTTTTAATGGTTGCAGGGTGGTTTCACTGGCATTTAGGGTGGTTCCTGAGTTTTTCTGTTCGGTTGTTAAGGTGTTCTGGGTGGTTGCTTATTGGTCAGAAGAGCCCAGCCTCAAGTCTCTTGTATTCTGGTCTCTAGATTCCTCCCACAATGTAACCACTAACAAGCCGTATGCTTCTGTTGAAAGCCCAGCATGAAAATAGCGTGTAAATGTCACCAGCCCAGGCACTTCAGTAATTGTGTCCTACTGAAATGAAGTGCAAGTTAACCATTCAAAGCAAATGACTGAACCATATGGCTGCATTGCCACAACAAAGCCAAAAATGTCCA
>JAUMHE010000016.1:730841-753635 GCA_032359235.1 Enteromius mattozi
TGGGGCCTTGACAAAATTAACAAATAAATAAATATTTAAATGTAACAAAAAGTCCTTAATATTAAATAGAGAGTGTTAGCTTTAATTCCAGCTGCATAGACCCAACAATATATGAAAGTATGAGCATGAAATAGGCTAAATTGTTTTCATGTTGGTTTCTGAATGTCTCATAAAATGAGGTTTTATGCTTCACTGCATGAAACTAAGTATAATTGCAATGCTGTAATTTCTTTTTTTATTTACAGTTTTGTTCATGGTTTTGAGGATGTCAGAAAGTTACATTTTTTTTTTTTTGATTCATCTCATTTGTTTTTGTGACATGGGAAATGTGGCATTTAACTTTTAGTTTCTACTAACCAGATAAATATTCATCAAAATACTGTAGAGCTTGATTGAATGCAGCACCTTTGACATCAACAACAGGGAAAGTGGTTTCTCCTTACTTTAAATGTTGATAAGCCAGTTTATTCTGCCATTATCATAATGACACACTACTAAATTATTTTTATTTGCCGTTTTTCCCTGCTCTTGGTGACCCAATCAGAACGTACCAGCTGAAAAGCGCTGCTTTAGATTATGGTATGGAAATGCGTTTGACATCTGCGATGTGTTTTCACTGAGAGTAATCAGTGTAAGCGTGTCAGACGGAATTATGGTCTTGTTTTGAACATTCGCAGACAGTTGAAACATTTTAATCAAGGACCAGACCTAATCTGAGCTTGGGAAGCCAACCATCAACTTGTAAATACGCTCAGTGTGTCTCTGTTGTGAAATGAAGAGAACAGATCTTGTAATGATTCAGGAATCGTAGTCGTGTTTTGAAACAGGATCTATAATCCATTCCTCATGCGAACAGAGCATTGATTGAATCAAATAAAGCTTGTAATGGATTTAAGGGCAAAGGGAAGTCACAATCATCATCGTAGAGATGTATCGCCAGTTATTCTTCAAGGCGATTTGTAAAAATAATGCATGCGCTGCTCGCAGGTGATCGTTTTATGAGGCGGTGGGCTGATGACTTATAAATGAAACTCCTTCAGGTCTCGTCTCATCTTCTCTCTCTGTCGTTTCATGCTTCAAACTCTTTGTTGCTTTCGCCCCCCCGAACACATAATCGTGTTTAGCGCCCGAGACCTCGCGTCCTTGAATTCTTTTGAAGTTTTTTACATGTGACTTATTGATGGAAATCATAAATTCACAGTTCATTAAATCCTCCTGTGCCGGAGACGTCTGGTTGGCGGTATTGACAGGTTGCGGTCCAGACTAGAAGTCTGAAACAGTCCCAGCTCTCTATCTGAAGGGAATAAAATCAAACGTGTGCTTCTGAGTAGCGGCCCAGGTCTCTGCCTGCTCCAGCAACTGTAGGATTGGTTCATCTATAATTAACTATTAAACTTCATTAAAGGGAAAAAAAAAAAAAACGAAGAAAAAGATGACAGTTCTGCCCTTGGATATGAGATACAGCGGGAATAATAATGCTCGCTCACCCAGGGTTCGTTAGGATGCTTTTAGGTAGATCTGCAAATAATTACGATTTGCAAACAAATGCGAGAACAGAGCTGCAGAGCTTGACTCCTTGGCCTTAGTAGAAGGTCTTAATGAGTCTCTTTAAGCAGGTGGCTTCTTTCAGACACTCCTTTTTCTTGCCCCCCTCCATTGTAAGCCGTCCTCATCTGTGATTTGGCCCATCAGACAGACCACCAGGCTGTGACTATCTGTAACATTGATCTGAGATTATGGTATCAGTGTAAACACAGAGAGAAAAACACTAGTCGATGGGGTCCCTGTAGCTTCCAGTGATGCATCAGCCTTTGTTTCTCTGTGACCTGTGATAATCTCAGGGGAGAGATCACAGCTTCGGTCCTTGTATTAGCTTGTTTTTCTGTTAGCAAGAGCCGTGTGCTTTGAATATGTTTTAGATGCTACAGCTTTTGGGCAAGTAAGAGTTTGTTTTATGTGGTTGGTGTGAATTGGGGCTGGCCCAACTTGATGGACAACAAGTTTCAGTGTGGACAGCGGTGTTTTTTCATGTCTCACAAATGTGTTAAATTAAATTCATGATGTTTTTCATAACAATCTATTATGATTTTCAGCAGATAAGTGAACTGTGACGCCTTTTCTTGAGAAGTCAATCACACTGCCCTTACCAAAAATTAGTATGCTTTAAGTTTATTCTATTTAGTATACTTAAGTAAAATTCAAGCATATTTGTAAGTATATTTTATGTAGTACGTATACAAATATCAATGTACTAGTATACTTGTGTACTAATCAATACTCCTTGGGACTAAATTGACCCACTTTCTAGTATATAAATGTATACTTTTAAGTATAATTTAGTTATAACAGTAGTAAACTTTGAGTACACAGCTAGTTTACATCTGTTTTTAGCTGGTACTGCAACTATACTAAAAGTGAGCTTATAGGTTTACTGATAGTTTACTAATTAAATACTTGTAGTAGCATTTTTAGTCTCAGTAAACTAGTAGTTTAGTAGTTTTATTCTGGAAGCATATGTTGTTTCAGTTGCTTCTTCACTGAAGTTCTGTACAGCCCCCTACAATATAAGAATGAAAACATGGATACTAGGAGCACAAATATACCGTAGCTCAAATATATTTAAACAAAGAAGTATAAGTCAAGTATACTTAAATGTCATTTTAAGTATATTTCTGAGAAGTAAGAAGTTCATAAGAATTATTACATAAGAAGTAGTCTAAAAGTGTAGTTCCCTATTTTAGTTTAAATGAAGTATACTAATAGCACACTTGAATAAACTCATTTTTCATAAGGGTGATGCTCTCTGTGTTTCGTTTAATTGGTTGTTTGCTGCCACACTTTTAGTTGAACTCACAACAGAAATCTATGGATCAAACCCTGAGTTGACAGAGAACCTTTATAAACCTTTTGTTTGTTCAGCTCTCTTTGTGTAACAGACTACAGAAGTCTAGCTGGTGTTTATTTGTATGTGTACATCTGGTCTCATATTGCCTACTGCTTAGCACCAGCCTGGAAAATTGCTTCATTATAAAGCATGAATATTAAAGTGTAAATTGTTCTAAATAGTCTTATTTATTCATTAGAGTTGTTTGAGATGTTTTGCTCATGCCTGGAGATCTTTTTGGGGTTGTAACAGCAACATGCATTGACAGCACATGATTTAAATCCATGATAAACTAGTAGGCCTGTGAAAACTCTTCTCTTACTGAATGTAAATAAGAGCCTTGACGGCTTTTGCACAGCATTACTTATGGTGGATTTGAGAAATATATTTGCACACTTCTGTATATGTGTTATGTTAGCGTTTCAAGACAGATTGTAAATAAATGCTAATATGTTATTTGTGAAGCCGCTATGGTATTTATATAGTTCATGCATTGATAAAGTTGCTGGTATCATATTCCACTGTTTTTTTTGTTTAGTTTTTTTTTTTACTTTGGCATAAACAGTTTAATTAGTCTACTAGTATTCAGACCTAAAAACGTCTAACATAAACCCTCATGAAAGCAGATATGTTATCGTTCCTTATTACAGTTACAGCTGAGCAGTGAAATGTTAGTTTAATTTACCCAGTTCTTTCGGTCCCAGTGGCCCAGTTCTAGTTGAGTTTGCCCAGGGCCTGCTGTAACTCCTTCAGGGAAACACTTCCTCCTTCCTGTGTTTGTGCAACGTGTGCTGCTTTACGAGGAGAAAGCTATTCCCAAAGCTGCTCTGTCCGGTCTGTTTGGGGACGAAGATATCGTTAATTATAAATAATGATGATAAGTAAACTTTGTTTACTTTTTCTTCACATTATACGCTTGGCAATTGTGATATAGGCCCTTTCCTGTTAAATTGAGATAAAAGTATATTATATACTATGCTTATATAATATAATATTATATTGCATTACAAAGTGTTCATACAGACAAAGGGCAAAATTACTTATTGTGTTAAAATACAAACAAAGCTGTGATAAAGAACCAGGAAAAGCTTTCTCAGACTTGCTTTCTCTCATGAGATTTCACATCTGTTAACCAAAGGTCAACCTTATTAAGACCAAAAGATGGAGAGAAAATGACCTTCTGCCTTTTTCTTTTCTTTTCTGTTGGTTTGCATGTGTATCACACCAATCAGGGCTATTTGCATAGACAAAGGTCACAGAGGTTGGTGTTTTGACAGAACAGCACATTCATGGTTCATGTAACTGCGTCATATTTCTTTCAGGTGGTATTTGATTAGTAGATTCAATGGATATTAAATTACAATTCAAACTGTATACTTTTTGTTGCATTTAAAAAAAGAAACCAAACAAAACATAACCTTCGCATCAGTTGATTAAAAGTCAGAAAAATGAAGTTAGTTCTGAATAAAAAGGTCTAGCATCCACCACTAGGTTTGGTATTTTGTACTGTATCTAATGCGATGACAAGCATGCATTTTCACTGTAGCCTGCACTGGCTGTCAGGTAGTTTCGAGTTTTTGCTGCACACCGACAGTGCATTAGTAAACAGGTGGGCAATTTTGAATTTAGCTCATGATTTGGCACAAATCCGTTTTTTGTTTGCTTTTCACTTTCCTGGGACAGGTTCCTCATTCCTGGCCAATGATGTCCGTGTCTCGCTGGCACAGCTGTAGACCAGAGCGCTTTTTCCTGTCATAACATAATCTCTAATGAAGTGTCAACATAAAGCAGCCTGGTCTGACCTTTGGAAAGGAATTTAATTTGCCTCCTCCTGGCATGTTTGACTCCATGTAGAACAATCTTGGATGGCCACATCTGAGGATACCCTGAGAAGTGAAGTACTTATTGGATTAGAGCACCGTGGCCTTTCATGAACTCATAAATAATGCTGAGCATGACTGATAACTCTGAGACAGAGCCGAGTAATAGCCCCGTAGGTGAAGTAAACAAACCCTTTCTTTCCTTGCTCATTTTCTTTCTATTTACAGTATATCTTTCTATCTGTGTCTCTCTTTAAGTGATGTAGTCTATCATCAATTGGTTCTGTTGTCTCTTTGTTTGTTGGCTCTCCAAAAGAACATCAACTAGTGTGGAAAATCTTTTATTTATTTAAAAAAGAAAAGAAAGACCATAGCTATTTAAGTAATATTTAACATAAAAAAATATTGTGTTATCTGATATTTTAAGGACTTAAACTAATAGCATGGCACGGATTTATTTATCTTTATTTTTTATATATTTTATATCTCCCCCTAAAATTACTTGACAAGCCCTTATAAACTTAGGAACAACTCACCCCAAAATAAAATAATTTCAAACTAGTATGCTGTAATTGTTCCCCATGCAACAGGGAAAAAAAACAATCTCCATTTAGATCACGCAGTATGTTTATTGTATAGAAAATAGCTTATGTTATACAAATTTTGAACATGAGCACAAGTTTAGAGTTTCTATACTATGGATGTTTGCACTCCATAATAAAAACAAAAAGTGAAAGCTTTTTATCTCACAATTTTGAGTTTATATTATAACAATTCTGAGTGAAAAAAGGCAGAAAAGTGAGTTATAAATTCAACAGATTTACTTGCCAGCTATACATTAAACATGCATATGAGAAAAAAATAGACTTTTTTGTTTTGTTTTGTTTCAGTACTGTAGTGGAAATGGGCTTTCATGTCTTATAGTGCGTGCACTATAAGACAAGAAAATAAAATTATGGGTAGAGTAGATGACATACAAAGTCAATGCAAAGATGCGAATAGACGTGAATTTGTTCCAGGCAATGCTAATGCCAGCAAAACCCATTGTCGTGCAATCCAATCAGAGAAGGGCTTATTGACAAGTCCGGTTTGGCATGTCAGGTTGTTTTAGAAAATGGAGCATTATTATGCTCTCCATTATTTTTATCATCACAAGTGATGTGAAAATCATCCCCGTGACTAATCTAGAGTGAGTAACGCTATGCGAATATTCGCTTCACTTGGTGTGCACAAACATTACAGCTCTGTCTATTTCTCCTGCTGTTGAATAAAATCCAGTGTACAATAATAAAACAACCTGTATCTACATCTGTCGTCAGTGGCGCATTTGTGCATTTTGATGTGTGTCACAATGATTTGACGAATGTTCTCCTCTGTTCGTTTTTTTTAAAGCCTCCCTGGAACCACACCGCGGACCGGTGAACCGACCAGTCACTCCAGCGGCGCCTCGGGCAGCTCCAGCGAATCAGAGAGCAGCTCAGAGTCGGACTCGGACAGCGAGAGCAGTTCCAGTGACAGTGAGTGCAACCGAGCGTCCCGCGCTGCCACACCAGAGGTACTGATCACTTTACTCCTCTCAAACTGTCACAACACTTGTCTCTTCATTCCATTCACTGATGCCTCTTATTACAGGTGTTTCTCAGTTCAGTCCATACACTACACGATAAGGCCAAAAATATGTGGAAACCCCCTTCTAGTTAAAAAAATCCTTCCGATTGTTGCATAACATTTTTGCTTTAAGCTGCTTTAAAACAATATGTCTGACACCTCAGTGGCAAAATATAGGAAACCCCATCAAGAACAACCTCACGATTTTGTATGATTTGTCTAAACCTGAGTGACGTGTAGGTTTAGGGGTGGGGTTAGGTGTAGGTCATTCGTACAAATTCATGTGAAGTGCGTACGGTTTAGCAAAAATCATAAGAATTTTTACGAGGTCATACAAATTTGTATGAATAAGCCACCTCGTAAAATATGTACAAATTGCAATGAAATCGGCCTGTCAAGACATGCTCAATTCATCATCTTTACTTTTCTATGAAGCCAATTACTTTTCTATAAAACAATAATTACAGCAAATAGAGCTATGCAGGTTTTACCTGAGACATTTTTATAGGTGCTGTATTGCAAAATAAATAAATTATCTGTAATCTGAAAAGAAAATACTGTATATAAATGGTCTATTGTTGTAGTTTGTCGTATTTGGTGGTAGACTGTTAAAATTTTTGCATTTAACGATTAAAAAAAACATTATTAGTACTGTAATTATCTTAATTATTACTGAATTTGGGGGATAAATTGTCTAATTCTTGAGTGAACATAATGTATGTTCATGAGGAAAAAAAATGGGATCACTTAAAAAATATTATTTCCCCCTTTTTTTTTTTTTTCTTTAGGTGAGGCATGACCTAGACATTTTTTGACAGGTTTAGCTATTTCCTCAGCCCCTTCTGTTTAGTGTTATTTACAGTTTTGCTCACCTTCTGAACTCTGGGCCCTGAGGTAAATGAACACCAGTTTCTGCAATTATTTCCCTTAGATGATTATTGCCGGGCCCATTACCAGAAATTTCAAAAGAACCGAGATGAATCTGACTAAGTCTATTTTCTCCTTTAGCTAAAGACAAAGAGAGACTAAGGCAGCCTTCCCCCTCTGAGTTTTCTCAGCATGGGTTAGGGGTAGGACATTTGAAAGTATCTCCTCAAAGGATTAATTGGCAGCTTTAAAGTTGTCCCGCAGTAGCCTGCCCGGGGCTCCCTAAGAGCATTACACAAGAGTAAACATCTCTGGGTTCTCATCGCCCCTTCTGTGTGTATAGCTTTGCTCTCTGCCAGGGATGGCCAATGGGAATCCGTATCTTAGCACTGCAAGCGCTCTGGTCTGCAGAAAGATGTTTCTCTTTCAAGCGGTGCCGCATAGCTTTGATGCCTCAGTGGCGAAATATTGGGAGGCCTGTCAATTTCGACACGCTCAATTGTTAATTCATCATCTTTGCCGGTGCTTTCAGTATAAAATTTGGTAGCTTGTATTGGCGGAAATGTGTCTCCGACAGATGGAGAATGTGGCTTTTGAATGTGAAATATCATAGGAGATGGCCTTTTGTCTCGAAACGTGCCATCAGGTCTGATTGGAAAATACACTGAATTGAATTTCGAACCCTGTGAGTTTAATGGTTAATATGGATGTCCACTCATTTCCACAGCTTCCTTTTCTGAATGTTTTTCTATCATTCAGAGCATTCAAGACAGTGCTTATGGGTTAGTGGGAAAGATTTACTTGTGTCTGGAAACATAATGGTACACAACAATCGGCGTGAGATAATATAGCTGATGAAAACATCTCCGCAGCGAGAGCTGTGAGCAGTCATCAGGACAGTACTCACAGCATTTCCTCTGTTATTCAGGAATTTTATGACTTCCTCTCTTAATGGCCTTTTCATCATAGCGCCAGCTCATTGGTCTGTGAAAGTCATATGATGGAATCATCAAGCTTCTCATGAATCAACACTGGAGACAGATGAAAGCTGTGCCGATATGCATCATTAGAAATTTGGTTTCCATGTTATTTTACACATGCATTCATTCCCATTGTATAGACCCACATAATGCATGTAAAATATGCAACAAATATGATCAGGTTTTCATCTCATTGTGCGATTGATAAGAAATAAGTTGCTGAGGCAGTGTTGTCAATATTCCTGTTAACTGTTGTGCTATGAATCTGCTTTGTCTTTTTCCACCAGCCTGAACCTCCGTCAACAAACAAGTGGCAACTAGATAAGTGGCTAAACAAAGTTAATCCTCACAATAAAGCACTAATTAACACCCAGTCAGATAGTCATGGGCTTAACAGTTCTCAACCTGATGAAAGCCAAGCCTCAGACACCCAGAGCTCCAACAAGAGCAAGCCCAGCACAGCACTGGCACCAGCAGACCCCAAGGAGAGAACGTTGCTCAGTCCTATCCGAGAGAAAGCCAAACCCAAGACCGGTCAGAAAGCTCCAGACAGCAAAAGCACCAAGGTAAAATCACCAGCCTCAGTGGAGCTTGCACCCCCTAGGAGAAGCACTGGAAAGAAGCAGCCCAAAAAGGTGGAGCGATCTTCCAGCAGCGAGGAGCACAACTGGCCAAGATCGGGAAACTCAAGTTCAACCCCGAAGGAGAAAGAGCCCCCGCCTTTAGAACCGCCGAAACCTAGAGGGAAGGGCCCTGGGGTCAAGACGGCCCCAAGAAAGGAACCTCGGACCACCACGACAAACACCGCACCAACGAATATCACTCCGGTTCAGGATAAAAAGAAGCATCGAGGACCCAACAAGATCATCCCCAAGTCTAAGGAGTTCATCGAGACAGAGTCTTCTTCATCTGAGTGTCATTCGGACCCAGAGGAGCTCACTAAGGTTCAGCTTCCTTGTCCCGGTCCCAACACCTTAAGCCTGAAATCCAAGGATTGCAACAGCAATATCCTGAGTGTTAGCAGCCTTACCAGCACAAGCAGCACCTCTATTCCTGATCCAGGTGCTTCGGATCTCCTGGAAGAGCCCCTCTTTTCTCCTATCCCCATTGTACAAAATGAACTTTTGTCACCACTAAGAGATTTTGAGGACATCAAGTCTCTTTGGGTTAAGATTGAACTCAGCTTCCTATCACGGATCCCAGGGCAAGACCCCCCGGAGCCTCCCCCAACCAAGGCAGAGTGTCGAGAGGTCAGTGTCAAGCACAGACGGCAACAGTCACCTGCCTCCATCCCTGCCGAAAAGAACCCTAGTAAATCCAAGAGGAAACACAAGGCAAGTTTTCAATGCTCTCACTCTCATTTCATGCACTATAATTATAAAATCAAGGGCTGCAATTGCAAAATAATCATGTAATTATTATTTTAAGCAAGTAGTCATTTAACAGGTCCTTTTAACGACATTTACTTTTTCCATGGAACAATTGCTCTGGAGTGCCTTGTTGAAGGACACAACCTTGATAGCTACAAGACCGCCCCTTGCCAAGTTTGAATTGTGCAATTCATTAGAAACCCAGATATTTAATGGCCAAATGTTTTATTGTTTTTAGAATATAGTACAGCATCTCATCCAACGTCACATGTAAATAATAGACCTTCCTGTCTACAGGAACATATTAAACTCTTAGCACCTGCGGGTACAAATGGTGACAGCTTGAAGCTCCAACCTTTTCACACCTACAGTAGTTCAGCTAACATACAAGCAATCTTGAGCCAAAAAACAAATGCATGTAAACACATGATCTCAGATCCAAAGGATATAAAGATGCACATATGAAACGTTCATCAAAGAGTCCCCTTAAAAAGTCCACAATGTCAATACCTGAATTATTAAGGTCATTTGCAGCCAGTTCCCTATATTGTTCACTTTAACTGGACTGGGTTTGGTTCATATGAAGTCTTCTACATGTGAAAACAAAGGTTGTCAAGACTTTAATATACACTGCCTGCACACACACAAAAAAAAAAAAAAAAAATGTTGCACACTCTAGTGAAGTTGATTCCCTGTTCCTGGATACTCACTGTCCTGCAGAGTTTATCTACAACCCTAATCAAACATAACTAAAGCAAGATTGCTTGAAAATGCTCATTTGAAGCAGGTTGGAAATACAATTTTTAAAACAGTGGTTCCCCATGAGCAGGGCTGAAGACTTCTTGACCACCTTTAGCTTTGATTATATCGTGCATTTGTTGTATCATTGTTTTGACTTTATGCAACATCACAACATTTATTTCCATGAGGAGTTCAGTTCATGTTTGACCATAATCAAGTATTGACATTCACTCCAGCACATCCTAAAGACTTTCAATGGGGTTAGGCTCAAGACCTCATGCACTCTAAAAATTCTGGATTAAATATGGACAAACCCTAGGTTGTTTTGACCCAGCATGACGGTTAAATGTTTAACCCAAACTACTGGGCAGTTTTATTTAATAAAAAAGTACACAGTGCTTTAAAAAAGGTTTTAAAGAATTGTTGTCAAACATACCAGTAACGTATTAATCACTACATTAATCACTATTAATCAATGTTTCAATCCTAAAATCTAAACTATTTTCTTATTTAAATCCAACCTGCAACTTGTTTCCCCTTTGGTCAGGAAGTGTATAATCACGTGTACAGTACAATTTAAGATTTCAGTGCCATCCTGAAAAAAATCCTGATTCTGCCTACTTTTGGACTAGAAAATATATTTTCTTTGTTTTTAGTCTTAATGTAGATGTTTCAACTTGTCCTTCATCCTGCCAAGCTAAATAACACATTCAGTTCTGTATGGTTGTAATTAACTTCCATCTCTCTGTAGTCTGAGCACTGTGACGTGATGAGCGGAGGCAAGAAGCTTCGGATGGACAAAGACTCACTGCTGCTTCCTCCTTGTATCTCACCCATACACAACCACAAGGTCTCCAGCACAAAAGAGTGAGTATTCAGCTGCCTACATTATCAAGCACTCGTCTTAGGAGCATGACTAGTAACTAGTCATTTTGATTTTTTGGTTTCCCAATGCATTTAGTAGTTTTTCCCTGCTGAAAATAACAGCGTATGCTGGTTAGGTATGTTTTGAAGCTGGGATGCTGGTTTAAGCTGGTCCTTTGCCATCACGTGACCAGCATAAACCAGCAAAGATCCAGCTTAAACCAGCAAAAGGATCAGTTTAAACCAGCATCCCAGTTTCAAAACATACCTAACCAACATATGCTGTTTTTTTTTTTTTTCAACAGGATTAATAGACCTCAGAGAGTTAAAGATTCTTGTTTGATTTTGTTCAGTAACTCTGAGCTGAAAACTTCCACAAAGAGAGCCTATAATGCTTGGTTTTTCTTTAACATATGCTGCCAGTGTCCCCTGATGTTTTTGCCACATATGCACAAAAACACTCGAGGTTTGCCAACTCAGCTTAGTGGCTCACCCGGTGTTATGTCCTCTGAGAGAATGCTGGGATACGCAGGAGGAGCAGCAGGTCACCCTTTTGAGCCGCCTGCCTGCGTTGTCCCACTGCATTACAGTAATTTAACACTGACACCAGCACAACGGCTACCGCTAATTTTAGCTATTCAATTAGTGTCAGGCCAGGCGAGAGCCCATCAAAGACACACGCATGACAGGGGTCATATGCTTGTCCTGTCCGCCTGAGTGCTCAGCGCACTGCGACACGACTAATGCCAACGAATCTTCATGATACCATCAGCAGCGCTACGTTAAATTATTAGCCACCGCTAACGACTATTACTGGAAGTGTTTAGCACCTCGGGCTATTTACTGTTATCACCTGCTCGGTGTGTTTTAAATCAGCTTGTTCACCCTTTTAATTGAATTAGAAAAGTAAAGAAGGCTTTTTATTTAGTGTTGTTAACTGATGAGACTCATGTTTTATGGCGTATTTTCAGCCTAATAAACCAAAGGCAAAATATATGCTGCTGTCGAGGACATACTGTCTCGGCGGAGCTTCTTTATTTAGCACCTAGGCTAAGTTTAGACACGTAAGCACTTATGCAAATGAATTTAGTCAAGTTTATATTGTATCAGAGCACATGCAGGTGCCGGCACCTCCACTCACATCTGATCTTGTGTCTCATATTGTTCTAGAAAAGGAATAAAAGCAAACCATAAAACCATTTGATCTAAAATGGCCCTACTGCCCTGAAGGGTGAAAATAATAAAAGAGAGCGCAGAATATAGTATCATATTTTCAACAAAATTACACCCTGTGTAAAATAATATACTGAATGTCAGCGGTAGCTCCTTTGAATTGCAGAAAGAAGCTTTACTCTTTAATTAGGGTTTAGTGTTGTGCTAAGATGCAACATTTGAGAGCGTTTCTCTTCAGAAGAGCCCAGGAAACACGCTAATGTACAGAATCAATTCTTGCCTGTTGTTTTGTCCACTTCTTCATGCTGAATTTAACAGCCTGGACTGGTAGAAGACTCAATGGCAAATAAAAGAGGAAACAAATAATAAATACCATAAATATTTCAATTAAAATTATTGCAATTTTAAATAAATGTAAATTTGTATTTTTGTATAAATGTAATTTTGTCGTGATGCATAATGCGCGTGTCGCTACAAACTGATAATTAAATCAATATTTCAAACCATTAATTGTGATTAATCGCATTCAAAATAAAAGTTATAGTTTACATAATATATGTGTTTGTACTCTGCATATTTAGTATTTATATATAGATACACACCTATGCAATATATATTATTGTATTTATATGTATATATTTTTATTCATGATATTTATATTATGCATAAATCTATTTAATATATCAACATAACATATTTTTCTTAAATAAATACATACATATGTGTGTATTTAAATATAAACAGTACGCTTACATATATTATGTGAACAAAATCTCTGATGCAATTAATCATGATTAATAATTTGACATCACTCGTATGTGTATGTATGTATATATATATATATATATATATACTTTTACATTTGACTTTTTCTTTCTTTTTGGACCTTGTGTTTAGCCATTTTATTTCTGTGTATGTTTATATTTCTGACTGTTTTTCCCCTTTTTTTCAGTCTAACAATGTAAAGCATCTACTTATTATCTGAGTTGTTCTAGAAACAATCTGTCAATGTGATTTATTTCCCCCTGCTCATTAAAATCAGGTCTTAATCTACATTTACACAGTAAGGCCTAAAGCACAATACAATACTTTGGCACATGTATAATATGTAGTCCCGTCAGTTTACATTCACATAAGGTATATCCGACCGTGTTTACATTAAGACACAGAGTATCCCTCAGTAGTGTTTAAACCAACACCAAATATGACTCTGCCTGTCTTTGTTTTAATAAATATTGTAAACACCTTCCTGCACTAAGTATTGAAGTGTCTTGCACAGTGCACATACAGAGACCTTTGACATGTTTTATTGTCTGTTTTCTGCCAAGTTTTTTAAAGAAGCAGCCTCGCAAGCGGGAGGATAAGCTGTTACCGCCGCTGCTGTCACCTCTGTCCGATGAGCCGGTGGGCCGCCCACGGAGAAGCAGTGAATGCAGCTCGCTCAGTCAGGAGGGAAACACCTCCACCGTCCCTAACACCCTTCCCTCCACCCGCACAATACCTGCCTCCACCTCTTCATCATCATCCTCGTCACACAAACACCGCAAAGGAGAGAACAAATCCTTCTCCCATTCCAAGACCAGCTCTGTAAGTCACAGACAGACTGATGGATGGATGGATGGATGGATGGATAGATAGATAGATATTCTTTCCTTGAGGTCTTCACCACATTTCCTGTGTTTTTGCTAAACTAATTACCTTCTTGGAAAGGTTTCAAAATAGCCTTGAAGACGAGAGAATGGCTCCCATGTGCCGATCGTCCAAAATCAATCCAGCTAAATGGTCCTAAAAATGAAAACACTGAGTAGATGCAGAACAGACTGAGAGTGAATGGATCCTTTATGTATTACTCAAGCTGTTAAAAGCTAATAATCATTTTAATGTTCTCTTGCTGTTCTAGGAGGAAGACAGTCACAGCAAGCCTTCCGGCGGTTTTCACGGCAATGGTCAGTCGGAGCCAGACCTCTGGTCAAATACTTCGGCCCTGTCCATGGAGCACATGGAGCCCAGGAGACCCAAACTCACATTTAATAACACGTATGTAACAGTAGCGGTGTGATAGCTTTTACACACACAGTCGTATAGCAGCTCTACATGTTTCAGGTTCATATTAATGCACACAGTGGAATGTGTGTGAAAAACAAACAGATCTTAATCACACTTTATATCATTACAGAGTTCACAATGCTGATTACTACATGCAGGAAGCCAAGAAGTTGAAGCACAAGGCAGATGCTTTGGTAAGTCTATTCATAACATGTCTATGTGCCAGAACAAAACAATAATTGTTATGGAATCACAGGTAAATAAAACTAAAACCATAAGAAAGTATGTTCAGAGAACTTGAACTTAAAATCAGTAAATATGTACTAAAATATAGCATTTAAAAAATACATGTTCAGATTTTCTGAAACTCTAGTGGAGACATACGTGAAATTATGACATCTTTTACTAAGCAGAAAAATCTGGCAAGCCAGAGACTCCATTCAGTTCTCATCCAATCTCGGTGCAGCCTAGGAGAAACAGCGATAATAGTGCGATCTTTAGCCATTTTTCTTTCCAATGGGAAGTTAGCACTCAGCAAGAGTAGATGAAAAATTCCTGCCACACTGCTCTTAACTACACGGACACATAACCTGTCCGCTACAGAGAACCATTAGCAAGCTGAGAAAAAGCTCTCTCGGCAGACCTTTTATAATTGAAGACTTTCCTATCTAGGCGAGCGAAAGCCCTTGTGTCTGCCCTTAGCATCCATAAAGCACAAGCTTTGTTAGAGATTTACAAAACAGACCCCCAGACCCTCAATAATTGGATCCAGGCAATTATCTCTGGAGACATTGTCCATTATCGCAAGTTACATCCTCTCTGTCATAAATCGCGATGACGATGTATAGGCCTAGTCATGAATACAAAGTAAAGGGAATTGATTGCCAGCGTTACATGAGCGTAGTGGCAGGCGTGTAATGAATCCCGCGCGCCTCGTATTGAAGGGCTCACTTGAAAACGAATGGACTCGGCTCCTGAGGTGCCGGCGGAGGCAAGTGGTCAGTAAATCTATTTTACGCTCCTATGGAGATGAGATATGCTCTTATTGTTTGCGCTTGTCTGCGGAGCTGGATGCAGTTGGGTTTTTGGAAGGCAGGCGTAATGTTGTTTAGTGCTATTGATTAGTCTGTGTTTGAGAAACGAGACATGAGAGTTAAAGTTAGCCTTTATGAGCCTGTAAAGATAAGTCTGGATGAAAAACACAATCCCTAAACGTAGAGAAAAGCACTATCCCACACCAAATACACTGTTCTGATTCATAAACTTGTCGTGTAGTTGGCCGTAAATCTCCAGCATTACATCTTCTGACTCATCTTCTTACCTCAGCCTAATGGCTTTATTTCCTCCCCCGATGATATCTTTTTTATGACTTTACAAGCTTCGAAAATGACCTCAGTCTTATTTTTTACTTTTGCGTAATTCTCTCAAACTTGATGGCACTTTTGCTTCTCAGATGGACAAGTTCGGCAAAGCTGTGAATTACGCCGACGGGGCGCTCTCGTTTATCGAATGCGGTAACGCCATGGAACGGGACCCATTAGAGGCCAAGTCACCATACACAATGTATTCAGAAACCGTAGAGCTTATCAGGTTAGTGCCTTCTTCGTGGTGTAAAAATAACAAACGATTGTTGCAGCAGTCCTTGTTTTATTGACATCAGGGGCAATAAAAATAACTGCTAATATGGTGTCATCATATTTGTGTAACTCTTGCACTTTTGTTGTTTAAGGTACGCAATGAGATTAAAGAACTTCACCAGTCATTCCGCCACAATAGCTGAGAAGAAGCTCGCTGTTCTGTGGTAAGTGTGCTTTCATGTGCTTCAGCTCTTGAGATTTTATACCATGCAAATTTTGTGGCGATTTGAGTAAATGAATGAGAAAGTGAGTGGTTCTTATTTTATTTTATTTATTTATTTATTTATTTTTGAAAGAATATAAAATAATAATATTAATAAATGCTTCATTCATTAATTTAATCTTTAATCCAATAATTTTTTTAATACTTATAAGCATGCAAATACACATTAAATTGCCAGTAAAATCATTTAGAATGTTACAAAAAAAGATAATGCTGTTTTTTTGTAAATAAAAAACAAACAAACAATGAAATAATTAATAATGTAAAAAAATAAATAGATTTATTGAGCAGTAAATCAGCATATTAGGATGTTTTCTGAAGGATCGTGTGACACTAAAGACTAAAGTAGTGATGCTGAAAAATCTGCTTTGCATCTCATAAATTACATTTAAAAATATATTACAATAGAAAACAGTATTACTGTTTCAATGTTTTTATTAAGCATAAAAGACTTAATTAAAACAATAAAAATCTTACATCCACACTTTTGAAGTGTAGTGTACTTGATAATATTTTGCTATACAGTAAGTGTGTTTCAAAGCTTCTGCAATGAGCGCTTGATTTTACAGCGTTTCCGAAACTCATAGAATCAAACATTAGCAAGTAAACATTGCATCCTTGAGAATATGTCTACACTCCACTTGCCACTTGCATAACCAGAGTTATGCAGGTTATATCAGATTGCCCACCCCTAAATATCACAGAAAAAGATGAATCATGCTTCTTTAAAGTCACTTTAAGTGTTAGTTAGATGAACCCTTCCTGACTAAGGGTACGTTTTACGACAACGATGCGTTTTTGAAAAGTTTTGTGCACTCGGCAATGTTGTCAAAATGTTCCCTGTCCACACGGATGGAAATCACTGCAAGCGCTGTATTATGCCTGCAAGGCCAGTAGTTGGCAATATCACTTTGTAAAGAAACACTCCTGTGCACATTCCTATAGACTGAACACGTAATGCACATATTTTTCGTATTTCTTATAGTTTACATCTTTTTAAAAAAAAAAAAACGTATACCTGTTTTTAAAAGTTTGCATTTCCATGCCCTAAAAAACACATTATTTTTTTCCATATTGAGCATTTTTTGCATAAACGCCCTTTACGTAGCCAGAATGACCCACCATATGGACTTTATCTAATAGTCTGGTCGAATTAAATTAGTGCCATGTTGTTTGCTAAAAAAAGCCACACTCAACATACACAGAGGTCAAAATGTGAGTTTCACTGATAACCCAGCAGATGTAGTTGTTCTGGGCGTCAGAGGTGCTGTTAACACTCCAACGTCGTTCCCCGCATACCATCAGAAGCTAAATCCAGCGCTTTGCACTAGCAGCCAGTTAAATCTCCTCTCAGCCATCGCTCTATGACAATCATCCGTATCTGGAAGGAAGCTTTAAAACACTGCTAAAGCGCTTAATCAGCTTAGAGTGGATCATTATTCCTGTATTTCATTAAGCTATTAGAGGATAATGAAAGATTTCCACATGGTGACGGCAGAAACATATTCTCACCCAGATAAAAGCCGCCCGTGCTCTGCCTGCCTGTCACGCCGCGGCGGCTTGTTTATTTTGAATGTCAAGGTTAGTTTTGCGCTTATAGCGGGATGACAGTCATCAGCGCAGATTGGAATTCAGCTGCCAGTCTCTCCGGCTTGTTAATGAAAGCCATCTAGCAGCCGAAAGGGATTTTCAAAGGCTGCTGCGTTTATGATTTATAAACCTGGGTCGAGGACATAATACCATTTGGGCGATATTATACTGTATGCATTTAAGAGAGCTGTAAAAACATGTTTTCTCTCAGGCTTCAGATATTAGGCCAGTATAACCTGTAGATTTCGACCTGTGACGTCAGGAAACGTTTCATGCTCAAATAAAGACGCATCTACAAGATGCCATAAAAGCCTCTGACCTGCTTCAGGAGGGACAGACACCTTGTTTATATATTGATGGGTCTTCAGTAGTCTGGAGGCATGAGAAATGTGAGAAAGCTAGTTTTGGTTTCATGGGGCTCTGCATATGTCCCAAGCATCTGGTGTCTCGCAAGCATACTGTTGAAAGGTCAGCCACCCCGTGATACTGGCTGCTTTTCCCTCAGTGCTCATATTGATGCACACTGCTGGTTATCATAACACTGTTGTTGTTTTTGTTGTTGTTGTCAACAAGATACTGTTGATGTTCTTGCCATAGACGCTTTTGGCCCTATTAATTATTAGAAATAAACTCTCTAAAACACGTTTGACACCATTTGCTGGTATTTCATTTGAATATAGTATATCCTACAGTGGATATATATCCATTGTTTTGTTTTTGTGTTTTGTTTTTGTGTTTTATGTTTTTTTTTGTTTGTTTGTTTTTTCTTTGCTTTGCATTTTTGTTTTGTTTAGTTTTGTTTTATGTTATGTTTTGTTCACATCACACATCATTTCCATCAAGAATTTATTGTCTTTAATAACATTTTGTGGTGGAAATATTTGAAACATTTCTGAAATAAAACATATGTCTCCTTTGTCTCCCAGTTTCATAGCCCTGAAAAAAATCCAAGAATTAAAAAATAAAATAATAATAATTAAAACCTTATATTTAGTTGCTGCTCATATAGAAGTAATATAAAAACATAATTTCGCATGACATACAGATATGCGTAATATGATTTTGCAGTTCAACATTTTAGGCATCCTAATTGTGCATAGTTAAATTATATATATATATATATATTGTACAAATAAAAAAACCTTGGTTATGCACAAAATTATCAGTCATAATGGAAAATATGCTACAATTGTGAGACAGTCCTAATTTGTGTACAGTACAGATGGATATCAGTTTCAACAGTGTAAATACTAAAATTGTTTATGTCACTGTTTTGATTATAATTGGTTTGAAAATGCAGTAGTGCAGTAGTTTCCAGTTTTAATGTAACATTTTACAACAAAAAGTTTGCTTCACTAAAATATCAATCTGTGGGACATAATAAAGCAAAAGCACCCAAACATTGCCTTGATGATAATAGTCCTAACAGCATCTTTCAATATTCCTTGAATACGTCTCTTAATAGAACCTTAATGAATAATTTCTTTTTTTCAGCAATCGTTGTTTGTCACTTCTGTACTTGCGAATGTTCAAGCTGAAGAAGGATCATGCGATGAAGTATTCCCGCTCACTAATGGAGTATTTCAAGGTACGACCCCGTGCCTGTTTCTTTGTTTACTGCAATTAAGGAACAGAGCTAGAAACCTTCCCGTTTGTTTGAATAGCTCGTTCTCATAAATTCTGCATGCCATTATTAAATCGATTCATTCATCAATTGTAAGCACACGTTGTCAAACTGTAAGCAGATTATGATTAACAGCGTCTGTGTGAGACCTAGCGTGCTTGCATTGGACGATTACGTGCTGATTTTTATTCTTGCTCCCTCAGAATTCTGCGAAAAGTTCCCAAGCACCTTCACCGTGGGGAGCCAATGGAAAGTACGTGCATTTTCCTCTCTTTGTCCTTTTGTGTTTCTGCCAGCTTGTGAAAAGATTCCATCTTGCTTGAGAACAGCCCTCCTGAATCTTCTTCCCGCTGCCAAGTGGGGAAAAAAAATATAGTGTGAGATATGAAACCTCAGTCAGGGTTACTTGACAGCAGTGAAAGGATGAAGAGATGAACCCTGGGAAAGCAGCATCGCTTCTATGTCAGCTCTATGGCAACCCAGTACCAATGGGGCGAGGCGATGCGAGAGGCGCTGTGTTTGACTTTGTGTGTGTCTCTGATCCGGCCTCTAGCTGGACACTACCCAGGCCCGCTGTTTGGCTGCCAACCTGCCTGTCAAAAGCAATTAGCCTCAGCGTCTCAGCCCCTGCAGCCACTACATTAGCAATAAAAAGCAAGCCGTACCTGCTGTAGCTGTGATCAACACATCCATCCTCAGCCTCCTCCTCATCCTTTACCCTCATGAATCTTTTTTTCGCCTCGGAGGGAGTTTATTTATTTTAGCTGAGCCCTGAAACCCGCTCCGAATGGGCCCGGCTGTTGACAGGGTGCATTATTTAGCCGGCCCAGGCTTGAGTGTGTTTCCATTTATCGGTGGATTACAGGCCGCTGAACCAGATTCTTTGGGGTGTAGCACTAAAGAGACCAATGAATACGCGTGCACAACGACGCTGTCTGCAGGTTACTGTTGATAATGTACTGAGATACTGATTAAAGGGTTGCTGGGTAAACATAACAGATCTAGTAATGGTGGTAGCTTGTGAAAAAGAAGTGCACTTAATTGTACTGAATAGGCACTTATAGTGTACTTCAAATCTGTGTGCAAATAATATTATTGAAGGAGAGTACACTTTCCTGACTATGTTTGTTAACACACAGTGTACTTTTAAATACTTTTAAAAAGCTGTAATAATGTCAAATTAAAAGTTTGATTTTAACCTGTTAGCTGTCTAGTCTTGGCAAAATATATATTATTGGAAAAGGCTTGAGTCTCAGTGTTCTATATTTGGTGGTTATTTCATGATAGAAGTAACATTGTGAGAGAAATTGATACATTTGTGACAGAAAATGCATTAATGCATCTATTTATTTATTTATTTTTTATCACAGGACGTTTTATAATATCAACTTAACATTCGGAATATAACTTGTTTAGACATATGGCTTTGATTTTATAGCAATTTTAGATTTCAAAATATTTTGTGAAACAGTTATTTTATATCAAATAAAAAATTGTATAGTATGTTTTTCATATTTTCAGTAAAATTCAAGTACATTTTAAATAAATAGGTTGTCGTTATGTTGTTTTGATGTCGATTAACACACTAAAGCCTTTGTAAAGTACTCAGGTGTAGTTATCATTTGTATCATTTGATAATACATTGAAAGTATTTTTTACATTTTTTTTTAAATCTTAAATGGTCTAAACTGCATCATTACAAATATGCCTTTTAAATCAAATATTTGCATGTTTCAACATTTAAATGACATTAAAGTATATTTGAAGAGTTCATTTGCAAAAACAGACAACTCAAAAATCATGTTTTTGTTTTTTTTTCCTTGTGCATTACAATTAAAAATAACTAAAATACAGTTAGCTAACACAATAAAAACATGATAACATAAAGTAAATCCATGATTTTTGAAAATGAAAAAGAAACTTCATTTATTTTATCATATATTCATGTCAGTATATTTAGCAGTACAGCTATAAATAAAAGCCAGTAGAATTATTAAATTACATAAAAAGAAACCTACTGCAAATCATTTTCATTATTAATTCATAAATAAAACACTATTGATGTCCACTTTAGATGATTAATTGGATCGGAAATAAAAGTTTTCGTTTACGTAATATATCTGTGTGCATTGTATATATTCAGTATGTATGCATAAATGCACACACATACAGCATGTATATAAATATATTAATATATAACATTACAGACTTTCTTAAATATACTCCTTTTTTATGCGATTAATCACGATTAATCATTTAACAGTACTGTTTTTTTTTAAGAACACCTTAAAGTGGAACAGCATTTTCCATTAATAGTAAATAACATGTAATCACATCTGAAATCATTACATACAGTTTGCACTTAAGTATATCTTTTAATGTTTATAATTTCCATAATAAGTACTCGTTTTACGAGTATGCTAAAGAGTACTTCTTTTACAAAAGGGCAGTCATTGCAGTTAATCAAGATGTATACGATTTATATAAATCTGTGTGGAACAGGATAAGGAGCCGATGAGATTAATGTCTGTATATGCCCCGCTCACCACTTACATTTGATAGATAATAATGCACAAGATCCATTTTAAGTGTAAGGATCAGTTTGAAATGGTGCGGGAATACGCTGGATTGAATGTCCAAAATTCTCACTGGTCAGTATTTCATCTTTGTGCTAACAGGAGCACAGGTACCCCGTCTCCCATGTCCCTGAGTCCATCTCCTGTCAGCTCGGTCAGCAGCGGCGCTGGAGTGATGGGCTCTTCCTCTGCCTCTGGAAGCGTGGCCATTCCCCAGCGCATCCACCACATGGCAGCCAGTCATGTCAACATCACCAACAACATCCTGCGCAGCTATGAACACTGGGAAACCGCTGACAAGCTGGCCCAGGAAAGTCAAGGTACGATGGCTTTTGAGTTGTTTTTCAGGTTTTATTGTTCAGTAGACAGTTTGTACAAACACTTGTTTTTCTTTGGACTGCAAGTAGAGAGTATAGCAGAGCGATAAATACATAGATAGATAGATATTTACAGTAGTATTGTTGGTGATGTTAAGCAACACTGTGAATATTGCATATATTTTAATTAACTTTTTTGGTCATGAAGTTGTCTGAAGGTTTTATATTTGGGGGTTATTTTGTGACAGAAGAATGTTTGACAGAAATGTATACATTTGTGACAAGAAAGTGCTTTAAAATATTTAATAGAGTTTATAGCTATTTTTGTTATAGCTCCTTAAAAATTGCACAGGGATCTATATTTTTGTAATATGAACTTCAAATTTGGAACATTCATTTATTTATGGCTTTATATACAATATATGGCTTTGTTTTTATAGCAATTTTACCAAAATAATGATTTAAAAAAAAAAA
>JAUMHE010000016.1:754395-772977 GCA_032359235.1 Enteromius mattozi
TTTTACAAAAATAATTATTTAAAAAAAAAAATAAATAAATATATATATATATATATATATATATATATATATATATATACAGTATATATAAACTGTATATAAAATATACAGTAAATATAAAATATATATACATAAAATAAAAAAATGCAGTAAACTTAAATTACCTTTGAAATAATTCGATTTTATTTATTTTTTTGTGTGCTTTTATGTACATAATTTATTTTAACTCTAAAATGTTTCACAGAATTCTCATGATTTTTTTCATATTTAGGGGACTTGGTATAATATTTGTAGGCAAATGTTGGCTTTTACTGTGAATTGTTGGTGTTTATAAAAGAAAATGATTCATTTACATGTGTTTTTATTATTTATTAAGTGGCATACAGCTTGAAATTCAGTGTTTCTACTATAATGTGTATGTGTGTGTGTGTATATATATATATATTTAGGAGTAAAAAAAATAGTAAAAAAAAAAACGTTTTCCATATTTTTTCAGTGCATATAATGTGTATAATGCATATAATAATTATTGTAAAAGATTTGTATATCGCACATAAGTTACAGAGACAAATTAGTTCTTCGCCCACCATTTTCAGGGCTTTTTTATCTTGCATCATGAAACAATCATTGAAGTAAAGAATTATTTTTTTCCTAAAATCTCTCTCCTGCGGATAAATCTCATTTGTCTTCGCTGTCATATATCTCAGTGTTATATAAGAAATTCACCTCTCGCACTCGCAGCGTTATCAGTGACTCAACGTTTGATACGGCCCACCAGAGAAATGAAAAAGCCACTATGCTAATTGCATTTGAGATCTGATGTGGCTTGTCATTTCCTCTCTTTCTCTCTCTGAGTTCTCTGGAGTAGACTAATTAAAACGCTCGGAGACCCTGCGTGTTGTACTAGGTCTCCCCCGCCTCAGAAATCAGCCGCAATAAACTCTTTCTCAACTTCCCCTCCTCACTGTCTTTCCTAGAAATGAACACAGTTAGGTGCTGGTGGGTACGAGCTTTGGTCAGAATGATAGTGGGATTGTGTAATTATCAGTTATGACTCTGTCTGTTGTTGTCATCTGTTGCTAATTGCTGCAGTCATTAGGAAGAGGCAGTGATATCATCTCCGTTCAACCTCCGTTATCTTCAGGCTAAACTTAAGAGGATTTACCCTGATGAAGCAAATTTTAGTTAAAGATCAATACATATACATACATATATATATACATAATTAAACAAAGTAATTAAACAAAAAAAACAGTGTAATAACATAGTAATAACATGGTAATGTATATTTCTTTTTTTCACATTACTGAGAAGTTGCTGATTACATACAATATGGTTTTAGTTAAAAACAAATATTAAGTTATATTAAGTTTTATAAAACAACAATTCAAAAACCAAATCAGACTCAGAATGTGAAAATCAAAGAAAATTTTAAAGCATTTAGTTTTTTTTTTGATGATTTTTAAGAGCTTTCTTTTCAAATTAAATTCTTCCTAAATCCTTCCTTCAGAACAATCTTAAAAATATAAGATTTTAGGAATACAAAATATACTTATACAAAATGTTGAAAATAAAAAGAATATAGTAAGGTGCATATATGTATGTATACTGTATATATGCAGGATCACTTTAGAAAACAATCACTTTGAAAACATTTCAAAACATTTATTTTTTTAATTTTTTTATTTTGTTTTTAAACAACTGTATTTTCCCTTAATACATGACTACTTTTGTATGGCGTCAACAGACCCATTTTGTGGTCAAGATGTTGACCACATGTTGGTTAACTTAGCAGCACCTGTTATATGTAATTCCTGTAGTCATATGTAAAAGACAATGTTGTTCCCATGTCTCCAATGGCTCTGTGCGTCTCTCTGTGTTCTGACAGAGTTCTTTCTGGAGCTGGACTCAGTGATGGAACCGTTGACGCAGCACAGCAGCATGACAGAACTGGTGCGCTACATACGCCAAGGATTGCACTGGCTTCGGCTGGAGGCCCATTTGTTATAGTGCTGGCGCTTCCACTGTGCTCTTCCTTTCTCTCTTGTCTTTCTCTCTCACACTCTCTCTTCCCCACCGTTCATCACTACCTCCACCATCTTTGCCATCTACAAGCCCCTGGAGCCCTGAGGGAAGTCGGCAGCTAACCACTAGCGAGCGTCAGAACTGTGAGTTATTCTCTGGAGGGTGCCATGTCCTCGTTCCAGCTTGATTCCTGTAAGAGTGCGTCAGGAAAGTCTGGAGATGTTGTAGAAGACGGACCTGGAAGGACGGAGCGCTGCTGCATCGCATCTCAACACTACAGGAGGCCAAATTTATGCATCTGTTACAAGAACGTGGTAGCAGTGGGCAAGTTAACAATGTTGTTAAAGAAAATTCAGCTAGTGGCCTCTGTGATGTGGGCCAGGCAAATTAGTTTTTTGATTTGTAAGGCAGGAGAGGCCAGAAACACACTTTATGCAGTAAACACGAAGGCTTGATCAACATTTTGCAAGAATTAAATTCTTAAAGTGTTTATTGTGTGTGGCACATAAGCGGCATTAGAGTTAACTTTATATGTCTGTGGGTCAATGATATTAAGTTTTAGTCCTTTATGCTAATTTACTGAAAAAATACTTAAGGGGACATGTTTTAATCAAAATCCATTTTAAAGAATTAAGTCAGATATGTCAGGGTGGTACAATCATTCTAATTTAATAATGGAAAAAGAAAATTATGAGAATGAAATCCTTTAAAAGAAATTATTATTTATTTATTAACATTTTATCATTTATTATTATTAAAAAAAGAATATTCAATTATTTTTTTTTTTATTTAAAAAAAAATATTTAAATAAAACATGTTATAGTACTTTCCTTCAGCAATGACACATTAAATTGCTGAAAAGTCACAATAAAGACATTCACAATGTTACAAAAGATTGATATTTCCTGTTTTTGTTTTGAAAGTATGTTTTTTTTTTGTTTTTTTTTTTTTTAAATAATCAAAAGATACAATGTAATATATAATTCAAATGTACCATCCAGGAAATTAACATTTAAAATATTTACAAATAAAAATTTAAATTCCCTAATGTTATAGCTTTTACTGCATTTTTGCTCAAATAAATGTGGCCTCAGTGAATATAAGACACTTACAAAAAAACAATCAAAGTCTTACTGACCCTGAACTCTTAAACGATCGTGTATATATTTATACATATGCGTAACTGCTTATTAACCCTTTCCACACCTGTATATTTTTAAGTTGCCAGGCATTTGCTGATTTACGCTAAAATTTCGTGGCCCCCAGAATATTTTTTCTATGTATATCTGAACATGCAATACACCAAAATAAAGATAAGACCTTCTACTTTCAAAAAAAGTTTTATTCTAGCTTCAAGCAGGTTTTTTTTAAAAAAGTTTAATTAAAAAAATCAACATTTTGAGCAAAAAGCTGAGAAAATCTGGATCATATTCAGTAATAGTATAAAAGCAAATATGAAGTAGATTGCTTCCATCAGCACCCCTAAAACTTTGCACAGACTTCCTGAACTGACATTTTACACGGTAACAATAGGCAGTTTTCTTTTACATGCAGATACATGCTTACATATGTCTTCCTAGTCTGTGTATTTGATTGACACTTTCTAGTCTAATTCAGGAGATGTGTAATAGCGCCCCCTAGCACATAACAGAAAATCACATGTTTGGCAGGGAAAGGGTTAATATTTGACAAAAATAAATAATAAGAAAATCGCTAACAATATGACACAAAGAACCCTTCATCTCAATATTTAAATTGATATCTAAAACTATCTCGTTAACTGATGCTGTTAGCTAAACCATGAAAGAAGCTGGACATGTTTGGTTGACTCTAATAGCCGCTATAGTGCCTCATGTGGCGTTTCTGAGAATACACACACACTAGCTGTTGAATTATGAATTGTGCTCTGACAGCTTTCAGAACACGACACATGAATCCAACTCATGTCGCTGGCGTTCATGTGCTTGCCTAGAGTGTATTTCAGGTCTTACCTCTGCGAGATTGAGATACACGTGAATTAGAGGACAGATAAATGAGCTGTTAACACCGCATTCATCTCCAACGCATATACTCACCCCATCTGGAGATTCACACGTGTCCATTTGAAATCGTGCTTGTCTGTCGAGGCTTTTGTGATGACTGTAAGGGACGGGTACGGTAGTCATCTATTCTCTCAGACATCAGCGTCTTTCTATTTTACTGTGGCACCGTGACAGCTGGCGTCAGCGTGAGCAGTATGATAGGCTCGTTGGCTTCGCTCCAAAGCGGCGCTCTCCAAGACAGACTTCACGTCTTGTGTTCACAGCGTCAGTGGCTGATGGGAGACTTCCCTGTGCAATTAACTTATACATATGCACATATGACAGATCGATATCTTCTGAAGGGGGTATCAGAGAATCTTAAAGATTTCTTTCCAATATGTACCATAATGACTGTGTTGTATATGACAGCTACTTTAACTGTTCGGTGTTTGTTCAATCTTGCATGTTAATGCAGAGAGGTAGAGGTAGAACCGAGAGACATCAGCGTATTTCACGAGCACTATGAAGAATCAATGTGTTTTGTCCAGTTTTTTTTTTTTTTTTTTTTTTTTTGGGGGGGGGGGGGGTTGTTTGCCGCCCCCCAGAGTCCAGCCTCTTTAGGGCTGGCTCGATAACATTTAACATTAAGTTGTTATCTATAGAGAGTTTAATAATGCTTGTACTTTGTTACATTACATTTTTCTATCTCCGGAGACACTCCCAAACAAGCAAAGGTCAGAATTTTGCGGCCTAAATAATTGCAGCATGTGATCCAATCACAAACCTTTTTTAATCAAATGTTAATTTTCCATGCATAAACTCTTTACTGATGAATTTAATGTTAGATATCATGTGGAACTGTTGATAACCTATCAGTGAGATACAAACTGTTTCTTCTTGCTGGTCTGTTCATAAATGTAGGTATTTGAGAATGTGTGTGTGTGTGTGTGAGGGGAGCAGATTTTCATTGGCAGGGTGTGTTCATTGTATTGTAAAGCTTCATATATCTCTCAGTCTGTCACGTGAATTTCAGAATGTGAGCGAAAGACGGGATGTATGCGTGAAATAGACATTTCACTAAGATTATTCAAAAGTGCCTGCGTATCCAATGGAAATTTATTAGAGTCTATATTTAAGGATGACAATGGATCTGAATGATTTTCCATACCATATTGGTATATCCAATTTTTCTGTTTTCATAACATGGTTATTTATTTATTTTCTTTGTAAAAATAGCGGTTGTGATACCTGTTTTTCGCTTTAATGTTACATTTCAGATTTTCATTTTCTGCTCTGATGATGATAGAAAATGACTTAAAAGTGAATGACGTCTAAGTGCATTTGAATTCTTTACATATTGTACAGTTGAATATACATCGTATATGTTTCTCATTACCTCCTTCGAGGATGTTTCCTGGGCAATTTTCACATAACGTAGCGTGAAATGCTTACTGTCCAATAATGGTTTATAGTGCAATACTCACTGTAGCACACCAATAGCAATACATCAGGATAAAGTATACAAAACAATTAAATTGATTACGGAGCAAAAGTAAGTCATAGCAAGTTTTTATTGGAAACCTTCATTCACTTGATGGACTTCTTTTGATGCAAGGCAAAAGTATCATTATGCAAATAGTGAAACCCTCCTACCCATGAACAATATTAGCAGCTGTTTTCTTACTTGTATAAAGTGGGTTTCTAAAATGTGTGTGGTTTCTGTCGCATCTGTTGCTGTTCTTGTTTGAGCTATGCCAGTCTGGCAAAGAAATCTGTGGCCCTCTGGCAGTTCATCAGAAACCAGCAGCACTGACTCACTCTAGCAGTGAAGTAAACAACCTGCTCTGCCTATTAGATGCACCTCTAATGCCCCCAGTATGTCTTGCAATGAAAACAACAGTTGTATTCTTTCTGGAGCTTTTTGCTCGCTTTATATACTCTTCCTGAATTGGGAATAAAGCAAGTGGGGAAATAATTTGGTTCAATACTTAGCAAGTACCTGTTCAGGCTTGTTTTTTATTTATTTTTTAAGAAAATGGTCTTTTTGCTTTATTACATTGTAACAAATTCGTTATTACAGTGTAATAATGAGCAAAAAATCCACAGATGTTGCAAGGAGTTTATATTTCTTTTCAGTTTGATTAACAGTAGGCGAAATATTACCAATATGACAGTTTACAGAGATATAATGCACTTCTTATTTGAATATTAAATTATAATGATTAATATTTAAAGTTTTAACTTTAAATAAGGGCATTGAAAAAATACTGAAATCATCTAAATACTGGGACACATAACATGCTTTTGCAAGAGATTTAATATATATGATGTTGCTTATATTGACCTTGGTAATATTTCATTTATTTTTAGAACCTCAAGGTATCATTTGAAACAAATATTTGAAACTATCTGAGAAACTTATTGACTATATGTGACCCTGTACAACAAAATCCATCGTAGGGCTAATTTTTTTTATGGTTTGTTATCATAGAGATACAACTATCTGTAATCTGTAATTTGCAAAAAATCTAAATATTGAGAAAATCACATTTAGAGTGATCCAAATAAAGTTCTTAGCAATGCATATTACTAATCAAAAAATACATTTGTATATACTTTCAATAGGAAGTTTACCAAAGATCTTCTCGGAGTGTGATCTTTATATAATGTCCTAATGATTTTTTGGCATAAAAAAAAGATATTTTTGAGGATTATGGCCATTGCTACAAATACACCTGTGCTACTCAAGAATGGTTTTGTTGGTCCAGAGTCACATATCAGTTAAAAAGGGCCACAAATAAAACTGTGCTGTTTGATTTTATCATTTAGCGTTAACATTTGCTGCCGAACCATTCAGACCTCTGCTTTATAACGAAGCTTGAAGGTGTTTACTTTTTAAATAATGGCGATGTATTAGCAATTGCCCCGCGTCTTTCTGAGGTAGCATGAGGTCGCTTTGACTCTTTGTACCTCTGAATGTGCTCTCCAACGATGAAAAAGACTATCAGGAAGAACAATCTCCAATTACAGCAGGCTCAGCTGGAGGCTTTCTATTTGCTCTGCAAATTAAACATGTAAATAGCTCTTTGTTACCGTAAAACACCACATCATGTCGTCAATTAAAGATCTTCCAATTCCCATGCTGATTAACAGGCGACATGTACCATGGTACGTTTAAAGCACTGACGGTGGGGCTTATAAACAAAAAAAACACCCAAAAGCCTTGATTTGTATTAAACTCGAGCACTTCTCTAATTAAAACATATGAATATTAAGTTTACTAATTCCATTTATTGCCTATGGACCATAAAATGTCATTGTATTTATACGAACGTGTTACAAAGTCAGTTTCTAACTTCATCAGAGGTTTCTTTTTTAAATACCTTGTTGCAAATGCCTTGTTATACTAATGTAAACTGTAGAGAATCAAAGAACAGTTATTTACAGTCTTGTTCTGTCCGTTTGTCTCTCTCTGTACAGTGTAAGGTTGTGCACCATGATTTGTCTTCTTGAGATTGTAATTACATCGAGGTGTTGCATTCGACCCTGAAACCCATCCACAGCTTTGAATCTATGAAGATATGCAACATCTCTCATTTCTTCCATGTCATTTGAGTCTGCCTTTCTGCTACGTTCTACATTTTCAGTTAAATCACCAACTGGAGAATCTTATTGAATCAGAGTGTTCAAATGCGTAACACTACAATGGGTTTCTCACAGAAGAAAGGTATTTACACAACAAGGCAATACTTACTTAGGGTGGATTGTTAGAAGCCATTGAAGTAACCAAATGAAAGGCAATGTATTTTGAGTCTATCAGTGGCATAGAAAGATGTACATGCCAGAGCTTGTCTGGGTCGCTACTGGCAAAATCTAAAACTGAAATTGGAGCAATGTCCCAAAGAGCAGTTAATCTCGATTGAGCCTTATGGGAAATGATAGCATTTCCTTTCCTAGTGGTTTCAGAAATGCAGCCATCATACTGTTATTTAAGGAACGTTTCAAGGTTTTATTTTGATAAAATATGCAAACTGATTTATGTGGAGAAAAAAAAAACCTTAACGGCAAAGAAAACCAAGTTTCTTACGAGTTTTAATGCAGCATGACTCTTTCTACCAAGTAACTGTCATAATCAAAGTTGCGTTTAATTAATACTCGGTTTCAAAGACGTCAGTATTGTTATATGTTGTAGACATATTTAAACCTATCAGAAAGCAGTTCTGTGAAACTTGCGCTTTATAGAAATGCCTCAATGCTACCTATTGCCTAAAAGTATGTTGGTTTGACGTCATGAAAGAGCAGGATTTCTACTTCAAGTAAAGGGCCTTTATCTTACGAAGGTACTGGCTGTTGGCAAAGTTGTACACATTACTTGCAATGGCAGAAGATTTCAATGTTCTGGCATGCTGTAGAATTTAGGTTTTTGTTTTGTTCCTTTTTTTTGTACAGAGCAGGTAACCTGCAGTGCTTTGAATTTATACATTGTATAGTTGTACGAATTCATTTTAAAATGCGTTATGTATCAAAAACCTTCCTGCCTGGTTAGCTTTGTATTTCTGATGTGTTGCACAAGTCCAACGATTTTTTTTATTCTTTTTGTTTTTTTTTTTTCTTTTTTGGCTATTGTATGTTTATTTTATAATAAAACTGTCAAACGTAATGAACAAAACTGAGATGTAGTTATGTTGTTTTTAAATGTTTAATGTCTGTATAAAAAATGATGAATAAAAATGGTATGAGCCAAATTCAAAAAAAAAAAAAAAAAAAAGTTGCAAAGAATTTCTGAGCGAACATGACTGAATTTGAGTTCTCTGTCTCTTAAATGATCGTAAATGTCACAGAAACCTCCTCGGCTTAAGCAAGACATGCATCAGCAAAGCATCATTGTAAGTGGAAATAAAGCATGACCCGTAATGGGAGATGAATTGCATAGAAATTAATTTTACATGAAAAACTGAACATCTTCGTCATCTTGCACCGTGTGAGACATATTGGATGTGACAACTGACCACATTAACCTTAAACCATCCCAGTAAAATGTTTTCCAGGACAGACTCGGCGAACTGAAAAATATGATGCAATGATGCAATGGCTTTTGTTGGCATTCACAAAATGCAGGAGGAAAACATTTGAATTTATTGCATGTATTTCCCTCAAACTAAATTCAAAAGATCATATATACATGACATATTTTCATTTAAATCAGACTGCGGTTACTAGACCCCATTAAAGCATTCTGCTTGAATATAATACACTCTTATTTATTCATCACTGGGATAATTTGCATGCTCAGACATGTCTTATTAATTTATGAGCCTCTTCGTGTGCGGGGAAGCGCTACAATTCTGTAATTTGAGCCATAAGATAATACACCTGTAATATAATAATGTGCCTAATAAAATATACCTTGATTTCATATTTTTAGCCATGGGTTCCTCCCATTAAATAATGCTCCAAATGATGTGTCAAAAAGACTTTTATTTACTTAATATGAGCTTTTCATTTCTTCCTGGCACTGAGCCACCTCCTTGGCAGTTAAGATTTATTGATTTAATTGCCTAAGGTAACCATGCAATAAAATCATTGCAAAGATAAATTTCCATGGCGCTGTGCACAATCAAGGTAATTTTTCAGACACTATGGCTACATGTCTTCAGGTTACAGGTGTGAATTTATAAGTCAGAGTAGCTTATTACCAAGGGACAGTTTTAGCGGTAAAAGGTGTAATAGTTTCCTGAGTGACTGTTTCCTGAACGGAGCATTTGCTAACTGACCGTTTCAGTGGCGAGGTAAATTCATAACATAACCAAAAACTGACTGTGTTTCTCTTTAGGATTCGGAAATGTGCCAGTTATGTCATTTTTTGAGCTCCTTCAGTTTGTTACTACTACTGTATAACAGCAAATTAGTCAGTTTGAGACATACTCTGTGTCATTGACTTCAATGCTTTTGTTATATTTGGGATCTGACAGATAAAGGTATAGATCACCCTAGAATGATAATTCTGTCATCATTTACTCATGTCGTTCCACACCGGTATGAGTTTCTTCTGTGGAGCGTGAAAGATGTTTAGATGCATGTCTGAGCTGCTCTCTTTCATGGGGACCAGGTTCATAAAGAGAAAAAAATCAATATTACATTTAATCATTACGTTCATGCTTTTATTCAAAGTGGCATACAACTGAGGGTAACACTTTATTTTACGGTCATATTGATTAGTTGCTATTAGCATGCATATTACTATAATGTTTGCCATTTATTAGTGCTAATTAAGCATATATTAATGCTTTATTCTACATCCCTAATCCTACCCAATACCTAAACTTAACAATTACCTTACTAACTATTAATAAGCAGCAAATTAATAGTTTATTGAGGGAAAAGTAGTTAATAGTTAACAAGTGTTACCTAAAAATAAATAAAAGGTAATTGTGAGATTGTTGTTGTTATTGTTATTTCTCGCAATTCTGACTTGTGTGATACATATCACTTATATCATTTATACAATTAACAATTTTGAAAAAAATAAATGTCTATTTTGTGATTATAAACTCGAAAGAAAAAACATAATACAGTATATTATATCCCATAATAAATGTCACAATTACTTGTGTGCAAGTCACTGTTTGCAGATACCATTGAAATTGATGACATTTATGCATTATATGTAATCCCTTGACAGTATTTAATTAGCTTTGCATTATAGTACTTTAGGTCACACTTTATTTTAAGGGGTCCTTGTTGCACGTTACATGTGGTTAATTAATATTAATTTGTACTTACCTGCACAAAATCAGGGTTAAATGATTTAAACTAACCTGAAAGCTAAGAAAAGACTGTATCCTTAAGGGGTCAGTGAATTTCCACTTGCAATTTTTTTGTTTTATTCCTGTTTTACACCTATCAGAACACAAGTTTTTTTTTTTTGCTTAAGCATCTTGAGTGCAGCAGGTGTAACAAGTCAATCCCAATTATGTCACTTCATTGCCCAAAGGATCAGATAACAATATAGACCAGGTAACTGTCAAGACAATTTCACATGTCAGAATTGTGCTGTTGCAGTGTTAAAGATTTTGTGCTTTTCTGTAGCACACAAACACCTTCATCCATCCTCTCGAACGTGTGATACCTGGAGAAAAACATTGTGCTAAAGGAATGAGTGCACTCTTTTACATCTCTTTCCCAGGAGAAAGTCTTTTTCTTTGTTTGGTTCCCTAAATAAGATTCAGGCTGCTTGAGCACCGTTTATTTTAAATTAGATCTTGCTCATTACCAATATCTGATTGTGAATGTTTACTTTTTAAATTAGTTTTACTATTTATATAAATGGGTTGCTATAAAAAAAACAAACAAAAAAAAAACAATTATAACAATTGCCTGAGCGCTGAACTCCTACATGATTAGACTTTCTATCTCTTGAAGTCAGTTTATTTGACAGTCAACATATTTAGCAGACATTTTTAGAAATACTATCTGCAATTATGCGATTTTTCTTTCACGTCTTGCCGTTCTTCTGCTCAGCAGTATTGACTTAAGTGTGTTAGCAGCTTAATTAAATGATTCTTGATTAAAGCCAGAGCCTGGTGAGAACAGCACATCACATTTCACTGCTTTATAATTGGCTGCTTGTTACATACGCTCAGGCTGTGATGTGCGGAGGGCAAAATTTATTAGATTTCACTTGCATCTCTTAGTTGAGCAATTAGACAGAGTGTACATGCGCCAGACTTTATGAGTTAAACCAAAGGAAACCCTATCTCTCTTTTTTATGTGTAATGCTTTCGAAGGTGTTGGCAGAGTTTATTCCACATATAGAGAGTGTAAACATGCTTGAAATCACGTAAAGATTCTAATGTTTGCTCTAAAAGACTAATAAAGCATTGCATGTTTACTCCTTCAAGCAACCACATGATTAAATTGCCATATAACAAGTATTGCTTAGAAAAATGGTATAAAGCTACTCAAAAAAAGTAAATAAATGAATAATCAAGTCACTTTCATGTTGTTCCAGAATTGTATTACAAGGAAACAATAAGAATGTCTCACGACCAAGTCGTACGTATTTTATGAGGTGGCAAATTCGTGCTAGTTCGTACAAATTCGTACAACCTCACTCTGTGTGTAAAACTCCATGACGGGTAGGTTTAGGGGCGGGGTTAGGTGTAGTTCATTCATACGAATCGGCAACTCGTAAAATGCATACAATTTAGCAAAGATCGTATGAATTTAATCATACGAATTAGCCACCTTGTAAAATATGAACGAATTGTCATGAGATCGGGCTCCCTAATTCAAACTGTGGTGTCCCACGGAAGAAAGAAAGTCATAAGGGTTTGGAACAACATGAGGGTGAGTAAAAGGATGAGCTATCCAAGCTTTTATACTTAATTATGTGCTTATATGACTGTTAAATTAAATATGACATCAGATATTGGGCATAATTTCAACCCAGGCTCATTGGAAATAAGTGCCTCTACATACATTTCTGCAACTCTGTAGTTATGTACCTTGCTGCACGTTTCGCCGAAGTTTCAAAGTGAAATGTCCAGAGAGTGGCGCTAAAACACGTTTAATATGTAACTGTGGCACGTTTGTATTAGATTGGTACAGGTACGTATTGCAGTGTTTTTATAATGCTGCTGGAAGTTCATTTTGTGGCCATTCAGAATTCAAATATCCAGTGAGTGTCGCTAAAGATTAATGCTCTATCATGTTGGAAACATCCCCTGCACAAAACCCAAACCTAAACCTACCTGATAGTTTTACCAAATACAAAATTAATGTAAAAACTTACATGACGCTGATTAAAAACGCTGATGCAGCCATGCTATTTTAACTTCCTTATGCAGATATGAGTTGTTTTGTTGAACCGTAGTTTTCACGGGGTTCAAAGCAGAGTACTACCGAATAAACCTACTGAATTAGAAAACTCATACAAAGCTGTATATGTGGCGACAACGCTGAAAAATATCAGCTTTCAAAACGTGGAGGATGTTAAAAATGTTCTGAAGTTATAACATAACATTCCGCAAGTAATTGTGTGAAAATTAGCCTTTATTAATCAAAAACGTACCTGTAAATCATACTTTTGTGTGAAAAGGAATAAAAGTTGTGTGAGTTTTGTATAGGTACGTATTTCCAGTGAGCCTAGTTTGCATAACGGAGGACCTATGGTTCTAATAGGCTAGATGCTGGTTCATTTATACAGATTTCACCAAAAATAAGCTGCTGTGAAAGGTCTGTTCTCTTGCTTGCTGTCTGACACCACAGTCCAGGTTGCTCTTGACAGTCTGTCACGGACCGGAAAGCCTGGAAAATTTAAGAGCAGTTTCAGGAGAGCAAGATACATCTATCTCAGCTGCTCTAATATTATGAATAAAGTGTCCAATTAGGATCAGCAAAGAATAGCAGTCTATTATGTAATGTTAATCCACATCAGAATATAATTAATAATCAAAAATCACACAATAGTTGGAAGATATTAGGTCATTAGTGTTTTTTTGTTTTACCACAGTTTGTGCTGATACCTCAAACTATAGGGGTTATGAGAACAGGTGTTTAGTTCACCCAAAAATGAAAATTCTGTCGTTGATTACTCATTCCAAACCCTTCAGATCTTCGTTCATCTTTGGAACACAATTTAAGCTATTGTTGATGAAATCCAAGAGCTTTCTGCCCCTGCATAGACAGCAATGCAACTGAGACGTTCAAGGCCCAAGGTAGTAAAGACATTGATAAATTAGTCCATGTGACATCAGTGGTTTGACCATTTTATATGAAGCTACGAGAATAGTTTTTGTACGCATATAAAACAAAAATAACAACTGTATTCAACAATTTCTTCTCTTCCGAGTTAAGTGCTATAAATGCGTCTGTAATGGTTGTTCAGTAATAGTGTTTTTCACTGTTAATATCTTATTGAAAAGTTACAGATTTTTTGCTGTTTTGTTCTTTTTCTTTGCTCTTGACATTTGACATAATATCACCATGTTATAAATTTAGTTATTTAACATTCACAAATCTAATCAAGCTGTGAAATATTACAGATATATGTTACTCTTTCTTCTGTATTACTCTTCACACATACCTTTTCCTAAAAGATGACAGATTGAAAGCAGTCTGTAAGTTGTGACGGAAAATGAGAAAAACATTACTATAGTCTCCGGTCTCCCATAATTAATGTGTAATTACAGTATTCCATGCTTGTTATTACTATTGTAATTAATTGTAATAGCATGGTGCGTGACATTCTAATTGAATATCCTTGTCCTGCAGTAATACGATGGCATGGCAAACAAGTATAAACAAGCACATCTTTTCAATTCTCATGGATCATTTCCATCCAGTTGCTTGCCAGGAGTGAATCTGTATGGACACGTTTGGGTGAGGTGGGAGGAATCTTCCCCGTGTGTTAAGAGGAAGTGGTTCAACACGCTCCGGTTGACAGCATGTCTGTCATGATACAAACGGCCTCTGCCATACATCAAGCAGACTGTCTGACTTAAGGACACGACTATCGTCTGGTTTTTATTACGCACTGCACTTGACAAAGAACAGCATTCTCCCCTGGAATTCACGGCCGCCTCGCTCCACAATATGTGTTGTGCTTCCCCAAGGTTATAATAAGAATTTATTCTCCCCCTCCCTCTGTTGGCAGATTGGAGGGAAGCCGATGATGTATGAGCCATCGTGTGTTATTTATTTGCCAAACTCTCCCAGATGTGGGGCTATCATTTATCTACTGACAAATCAAACCTTCCAAACAACCTCTGCTGTGACCCCAGCTGGAGCGGAGCAGCACACACACATACGCACTGATACCTCTGCTGTGACCCCAGCCAGAGCACAGGCACCGGCTGATCAGGACACACACACACACACACACACACACGTCTCATGCTCAACCACAACATGCATAGCTTCAACACTTTTTTAAGATATATTAGAGACTGGATATAGCTGTCATATGTTTTACATTTATCACTGTATCAATGTAGTTGTATTTATGACCATTTATGGTAACACTTTCTATGAAGCGTGTATTTATAATACATTATAAGGGTATTCTTAAGGCATTATAATGAATGCATTAAGCATTATAAAAAACGTTATAATATGTTGTATCATCTCATGAATATTCATAAGAACTGTTTTAATGTGTTATAATATTTACCTATTTTTGGGTATAGCTTTTAAGAGTATGATCATTTATAACCCACAATGAACACGACTCATCCACTTAAGTTACAATGGATAGTTATAATGCATTATAAAAGTATCACATCATACCATTTTACTGATGTTGCTTTACTTAAAGCAGACAAATCCACTTAAACTGTAAGTAATAATAATAACAATACTCTTTTTTCTCAAACAGCCATAAGATCAGATATCAGATCAGATGAACCCTTTAGACAGCTGTTCATAAGTAACTTTCAGTTGAAAGTATGAGCTAGCTCACATTAGCCTTAATATTATCCTCACAGCAAACACTCAAATAACACTCAGCACCGAACCACTCACAAGATGTTGTAAGATCTTAAATAAACAATCTCAAGATATGATATAGTGCATTATAAATGAAGTAGATTTAATATGGAGTTCATTGTGTGTTATAAATAATTATACTCTTAAAAGTTATGATAACAAATACGCAAATACTATAATGTCTTAATTGTTTTTATGATTATTCATGAGATGTTATAACGCATTATAAGGTTTTTAAATGCATTGTGAATTCATTATAATGCCTTAAGTATACCCTTATAATGTATTATAAATACACGCTTCATAGAAAGTGTTACCAAATTTATTTCTGCACAGGAACATATCTTACAGTCTTGATAGGTTCATATTGCTCAGGGTAAAAAGAACACAGCTCATTGAACACATGTATCGGGCATGTTGCCACACAGTATTAAGTAAGTCGTCACAATGGAATGTATCAAATTTTATGACATCAAAATTACATCAAATTATAGGTTTTCCACAAAAATGTTTATAGTAAAACAACTACGGAAACACAAAACCCCAAATATAAAATGATGCATATAAAACTATCAATCTAATGCTCTGACCAATAATTACATAAATTAAACTAAAAGGATATTTAAAACAATAACAAAAAAAAAAAAAAAAAAAACCATAAATGTGGCAATGTCCTCACATTAACTACTACATAAATATGAAGTTTACGATGTGCAAAAAATAAGTAAATCTGAGCATATTTTAGAGAGAATATAGAAGATTGTAGAAACATTAATAATGTATATTACATATATTATGTATGGGAATAATAATAATGTAATGTTCAGACAATTAGTGGCATGTTAAATTAAATTAAATTAAAATGTATTTTAGTTTATGCTTATATTTGAATATGGTTCAAATGTACTGCTGACACTTAAACATTTTTGATAAACTAATGTGAAGTCTAATGAATCTTGTGTCATGTATTTAGATATATATGTAATTAAAAACTTTCAATGATTTTGTCATTTTAAAATACCTTCAGTATAATATCAAACAACACATTACAGTTAAAATTATAATGCAAAGTAAAAGTGCTTTGCATATTATACTATTGTTTATCAACAGATCAAAACAGATGACAAACGATTATTAAAAGATAATAAATAATCATATCTAAAGAATTGCCCATTGAAAATGCACTGTCTTATTCTTTTTATTAATATATATATATATATATATATATATATATATAAGTTAACTTTTAAGGTTTGAAGTACACTATGATTCCTTCCTCTAAGCTTGCATCGTTTTTTCACATGACTGCAATTATACTAAATTAGCATATTTAGTATAATTACAATCGTTTGCGAATGTATGATTTTGAACTAAAAGCCAAAATATAAAACCACTGCAAAGCAAAATGGGCATTTGTGTAATTGCTTCAAAAATGTTATAATTACATTTTGTGAAAATGCATGCATCCCATAAATACACACACCACAATAAGCATCTTCTAGTGAACGCTAACAGAAAACTAAAGAGATCCAAACTCACACTCATATGCACACATTTTGTTGTACAACTTGCAAAAGAAAACTGCTTTATAGATCATTCGAGAACACCATATTCCTTAATTGTACACTGCGTTCAGGCACAACCAGCCACTCTGTGATTCTCTGCATTCATCTAACCGTAGTTACAGTATCCTGCTCCGTGTCAGCTTTGTCCCAGTCAGCATATCTCAGCAGGACATTAGGGTCCTCCCTGATGGGGTCTCCAGTGACCTCTGGTGCCAGCAGCAGCTTTGCTTTGTGCTGATGGGGCAGGAAGAGACGGCTAGTCTGAGGAACAAACTCCAGCCCTGAGGGGTAAGACAAGAGCCTGACGTCTGAGCGCTCTGAAGCAGAACCACACAGAACACCCTCAGCTCTGTCTCTTCTGGATCTGGTCTAATCGTTTTGCAATTCTAAGTAAGCAGACTGCATTCCTCAAGTATATTTCTGTCTCTGACTCCAGGAACAGTAATGAAATGATCATATGCCTCTGTTATGCTTTGAATCTCTGATGAACGGCGTACTGTGATGATAAGCAGCACCCAGGCAGTGAAATAATGATCGATACGACTGTGCAGCGTGAAAGAACAAAATAATAAACAGCTTTTAAACTCAATGGGCCGAACAGCAAGAGAGCACAACGGAAAGAGGAGAAGAGAGAGGAGAAGATGCATGTGCCTACACATGCCTGCTACAGAATGATTGATTTTTGATTATATAATTTGTCGTAAACAATAATGATATATCATAAAAGAAAATGTCAAAATGATTCTATAAAGATCTAATAGGTCAGATGGTAATAGTCTAATAACAGACTTTAAATAGTTCCAGTCCTGGCTTCTGATTGGTCGTTATAGCATTCCAGTCATTCTACATGAGATCTATGACTTAAAACACCTGTTCTCTGTATCACTGTGCATCATAATCTTTGCTCCATAACAAAATAACACTTTATTTTATTACAGAGTAATTAGCTAATTAGGTACTTAGTAGTAGCCATTGTACCAACACAGTCTCACTCCATCTCGTCACATTTTGATGCTTGGTCAAAACCCTTTTGCGCCGCTTTTTGAAGCTCAAGGTATCCCTTTTTAGTCCCTTTTCGATGTAAAGGGTCCTCCATTGTTTTAAATAGGAAACCCTTAGCGCCAATATGTTGACGTGATAATTTTTTTTTATTATTTTATCGTCATAATTAAAAGATATATTGGGTAAAAACATTGGCATTATTGCATATATGTAGTGATGTGATTTTTCAATGTAAACAGTCAATACAGTTTTATTTAAATGATATTATTTACACATTTATGAGCACGTAACCCAACCCCTGCCCCTAAACCTGCCATCTGTCAATAAAACACAAGATATAGCAGGCAGATACAACTACCGTCATCATTTATTTGAAAAATATTAATATCCCAAGTCTTTTGAGGGAAAACGATTGATTTGTGAGAGGAATAGACGCGGTCGCTGTCTCCGTCTTCCGTGTACTTCCTGTGCGCTGCTGCAGT
>JAUMHE010000016.1:775800-788547 GCA_032359235.1 Enteromius mattozi
TTTAAAAGAAGCTGCTACTTACTATTCAAACGTGAGTTTTGAGCAGTGAAGGGTAGTGCTTGTTGTTTGTTGTTTCTTTGATCACGAATGCAGACATGGTGTTATGTTTACGAGGCGTGATGCAACACGACGTGTAAAAAGACAGGATTAAGTCATGATAATCAGTGATTATGTCTCCACTGGATGCAACAAATACCTCGTTTGTAACGTGTTTTATTGTTTTGGTGTCATAGTGCTGGGATGCAGCATCACGTTATGGTAAGTGGAGTAACATTTCCTCCAAATGCTTGAAGTATTCAGCCAATCACAACACACTGGATAGCTGGCCAATCACAGCACACCTCACTTTTTTAGAACGATGAGCTTTGTACAAATCGACTCGTTTCAGGAGGCGGGGCTTAGAGAAGAAACAATAATGTACAGTATGTGGAAAATAGTGTTTTTTGAAACTTTAACCACATAAACACATTGCATTACATTCTTTTTAGCAACATCATTTGACTATTATGTATATGTATATATAATTATTAGTCAGTGTGTTATTTATGTATTACTGTCTTTGGAAGAGTTTTGTTTTTTAAACATATTAAAATGCACAAATTTCTACTTCTTATTTACATGTAATACAGGAATTATTAATCAAATCACATTGTGCATGTCCACGGTTCTCTGATGTTGGCTAATGGTCACATGACATGCAAACAAACAAAATAATAAGAATATTAAGTAAAGACCTTATTTGATGAAGATATTTTGTAAATTTCCTACTGTTAATATATCAAAACTTCATTTTTGATTAGGAATATGCATTGCTAAGAACTTCATTTGGACAACTTTTAAACCAATTTTCTCAATATATTTATTTATTTATATATTTGTATGTATGTATTTATTTATTTATTTATTTGCAGCTGTCCTATCCTTACAAACTATACATCAATGGAAAGCTTATTTATTCAGCTTTCAGATGTAGAAATCTGCAATGTAATCAGTAATGGTGTCCAAATACTTAAACATATATTCTAAAGACCGTATTGTTCACTGTTTCATAATCATTAGTCAAGGGTTACAAGCCATTACGGTACAAGACAATAATGCTACGCTAAGACAGATAGTAAGTGTAAAGACATATTAATGCATATGTTGTTCTAAAGCAGCTGAGATAAATACAGCATAAAAAGGCTTATGCTAACTCTTCCATGTAATGTGCCCTCGCATTTATATTTATGCATTTGGCAGCCCCTGCTTACAGTGATCCGCAGTATACAGTGTATTTACACTATGTGTGTTCCCAGGGAATCAAACCCACTACTTTGACGTTGTTAGCACTATGTGTGAAATGTTTATGAAGACATATATTAAACACGACAAAAAAAAGAGGTTAACAGCAATTCCACAAGATCCTCAAAGCCACAAAACTGACAACATTAAGATGTACAGTTTATGTCAAAGATCTTCATGTGACTTCCCTAGATCTTCTCAGTGCATAATTACATCAGTTTCTGAATGAGCTTTGAAGACAAGTCAGTAATAATGAGTGCTGTCACTGGCTTCTCTTCAAAATACTGAGCTGTTTATTTAATGACTGACTTCAGAACTATAGTCTAGATTTACAGTCAGTGTTAGTCAAATTATATCCAAAGAAAACATTTTAGTATGAGTTAAATGTTGAGTGATTTCATAACATTAACTTCAGCAGAACAGTATTAAGATTAATATCATATACTTATTTTTCTACAATATGTCATACAGTGAATATGCTAGCATGATTTCCATAATCAGAATAAGCGTCCAGTTTTGAGAAATTTGCTGGCATGTTTATATTTACAAAGCATAAGAATTTGTTTACAAGCACAAAAATAGTCTGAAATTGATCAGAATTTGCTTATATTTTGATTATGTAGATGTCATGTAAGCCAATATTCAGTTTAAGGTACAGTATCTACTGTTAATGCATATTCATTCATGTCCAAACAAAGGTCGTTCTGGAGGAGATTTTATTTTATTTATTTTTTTTTGGTTAAAAATGAACAAAATGAAGAAAAATTTATGTTCAAACCCCAATTCATGATGTTTTTTAAATAATTATAAACAGTAATTTATAATTGAGGATTCTATAATTGATTAGAAGGTTGGATTTTGTGGAAAATGTGAGTTTTGAGATGTTGTCATATTTACCATTGTTCACTAAATGTTTAGGCTAAATTTATATAAAGTTATTTAAATAGTAATTCACGTGATTGGGAATGTTGCATGAGGGCAAACAATATCCATACATTCTTTGTCACAGAAATTCACCAGGCTGACCAACAAAAAGCTGCTTATGACCAAAAGAAAGTTTATTTGTAGGCTGAGCTTCATAAATCAAATTATTGACTTTTTTTGTTTGCAATATTCCACCAAAAATTCACTTTTGTAATGCTGCTTTACAGTACATCGTTCATCTTTTTGTGGTTATGTAAATAAACAGGAAGAGGACAGACTATGTAAGTTCTTATGGATACAATCCTTCATTTCAAAACATGTAATGAATAATCTGAATGCAATCAAGAAATGATATTGCCTAGAAGATGAAATCTAGCTACAATAATGCTACGCTAAGACAGATGGTAAGTGTAAAGACAAGTGTGTCTGTGTTAATGTCTGTACCATAATTGATTGATTGATTGTTACTAACATTTTTAGGTTTCAAACACTTGGATATTTATTTTATTTGATGCATGTTATGTCATTTTTCTGTTTCAAGCATTTATTTATTAATTTATTTATTTTGATGCATGTTGCTATAAATTTTTCATTTCAAAGGTTTGTTTGTTTGATGTATCATTGTCTGTTTCAGACATGATTATTTTTGTTTATCATTTTCTGTTACAAATATTTATTTATTTACTTATTTATTTTGATATTTTAATTTGATGCATGTTACTAACATTTTGATGTTTTAAACAGAGATGGCATAAAAGCCAAAAAAAAAAAAATGCATCATAGTGGCATGCAGTCTGCTGTATTTCAGATAAAAATTAAATATGTATAATTCAGTTTTCAGAATATGCAATAAATACACAAACACAAATATATATATATATATATATATGGATATGGACGTTAATGATGTTATCATGGTCAGTTTGATATGAAAAGGAATCCATTTAAAATCTAAACATTATCCTGAGTCTGCCAGTCCTTGATGCATCTATTATGACAATCCGGGCATCTATTAAATATGACATTCATTAATCAACTATTTAACCCAGCTTTAAACAGCCTCAGAAGGAAGGAATACTAAATGTTCAACATAAACTTGAGTGCAAGCTGATGTCAGGCAACTGTTTTTCAGGAGGCTCAGAGACAGGGGGCTATAATGGAAACAAATGAAGAGGTATAAGCATGGAGACAAATCCATATTTCTCTCCGTCTTGCTCCCTCTGGAACAGTGGCTCCCTTGATGTGTCTAATCAATCTTAGGCAAGCTGCCGACATCATCAGTGCCAATCCAGCCTGTGACAAAATTGCCGTGCCATTCACGATTAGCTGCATGCAAACAGTAGCTCTCATGTAGGTCAGCGGCTCTTCTGTGCATTACGTGCATTCGTTCACACATTCAACCTCTTTTGTTCCTATTAAATACACACAAAGCCTTAAGTTCACACATTCTGCTCCGAGTATTAGACGTTATTACCAGCTCCAGACAAGCATGTCATTAAATCTGCACTTTAAAGTGCTTGACAAATGCAGTGCAGTAACCGAGCTCCACAGTCTTTTAAAATTAAAATTGCTCATAACAATTTATTATTATTTTTTTTTTCCAAAGGAATTATGGTGAACTGATAAATACAGTGATTAAAGACACCTTAGGAACCCTTAAAGTCAATTAAGGTTAGAACACCAATCAAGTGTTGAGAAAGCACACTGTTTTAAATTTGAGACTGTTAATTTGCCTCCTCCACCTCAGAACAATAAAAACACGAGGCTGTGCACTTTTAGTAAAAGAAGAAAGCTTTCTCTCGTGTTGCTATGGCAACACAGACAATGTCTGCTCTGTAGTTCAGTGAGACTGAGGATGAAGTCAATATTCACAACCTCAGCTGAAGCAGTCAGACCTCGCTCTATCCGATGTTTTATCACTTCCTTCAGACGCTTTCAGAATAACTGGAAAAGATGGAGCTACAAAAACTACAGCTTCAAATTATTTAACAGAAAGTGTCACACAGTCAGTCTAGTTATTTTTTCAGATTTGCTCTCTTCCTTGTATAACCTCTTATAAAACATCACATTGCAACATTATGTATAAATTAAGTGTATTTACATTTTGCATTTTGTATACTGATTTGTGATAGGTGTTATTTCAGTATAATTGAGAAACTGTCATACTTTATATATGTTTTGAATATTTTCCATTTTTAAATGTTACATTTTTAGTAATTTAGTAGTTTTGTCGTGTTAGCCTGTTAATTTATATATTTCCATTTTTTTTTTTTTAGTACTTTAGTAGTTTTGTCATGTTAATTTATATGCAGTTCTGTTATTTTTATTTTTATTTTTATTAAATTTATTATATTTTATTTTATTTACTGTAATAAGCCTGTCCCATTTAAAGGAAAAATCAGTCACATAATTTGATATATTAATAAACATTTAGAAAAGAATAAATAAATAAATAAATAAAAGTATTAAATGTATGTTTTTCATTCATTCAGTTAATTAGTTAGTTAGTTAGTTAGTTAGTTAGTTTGTTTGTTTGTTAGTCAGTCAGTTAGTTACCATACTCTTTATTTTCATTCACATTTCATTCATATTTCACATTCACAATACCATGTCCCCTTAATCTCCATTACATTTCAATGGGTTATTTAAATATGTAAACAAACAAATAAAGCCTACTTTACTTTTGCTTTCACTGAAGCTTAAAATAAATCTATGATTCTCAGTTTATGTACTAAAAGCACTATAAAATCCTTCTGCTTGACATTTTTTTAATGAATGCAATTTGTGCAAAAAAAAAAGAAAAAGAGTTTAATGTAAATATTAACATGAATAGATTGTGTTTGTTATGGCCCTGTGTGTGTGTGTGTGTGTGTGTGTGTCGTAGCTATATACATAAGTGTATCCAGCCTTACCAAAATAGAAAAATAGTCACTCCAGCTCTCTTATTTTCTCATTTCTCATCTTCTTGAGAAAGCAATTCAAAATGTGTGTGTGTGTTTTCTTCTTCCTCAGACGTAGTGAATGTTTAATGCACATACCAGGCAGATGAGTGTCTCATTAGGGAGTGGAAGGCTAGTGTTGCTTTACGGTTCTGTTCTGACTCTGTTTTAATTACGCGGGGGGAAACAGTGTGGCTGGTGGCAGTTGAGTGATTAGGCTTGCGGGCAGGCAGAGCCCTGGGGCCTGTCATTATTATGCTCATTCAACTCAGCTCTAATGAAAAAGTCAACTCAACAGCAGTTCTGTTCTCCAGAACAAGAGCTCATGGCAGGAGCGCTGTGTGTGTCTCACTGGCTGCAGTCAGTGAGGTATAAGTGCATTGGAGGACTTTTTGCTTTTTACGTTAACACACCAAAACTAGTCATTGCAAACACGTAAGATAATAATAACCATAAATACTTCATATTTTTCACATTCATAAAGGCAAAGAGGTCAATATGTTACAATTGTTCTTATTTCAGGTAGTTAAAACACTCATTAATTATTAATCTGACTTCAGCCCATTTTATTCCTGTTCCTTGTTATACAACTCATTATTTGCACTTCTAGGATTTAAAAGCGTTATTAACCCCCCAAAAATAAAGTTTGTTAAGAACTTATTCTGTCCAAGATGTTGATGATGTTTTTTTCTTCATCAGAACAGATTTATAGAAATTAAGCATTCATCACTTACTCACCAATGGATGTGAATGGGTGCCGTCAGAATTAGAGTCCAAACAGCTGATAAAAACATCACAATAATCCACAAGTAATCTACATCAGCCTATCAATTAACATCTTTTAATATGAAAAAGCTGAGTTTTTTACTATCCACGAGTTGTTTTGTCTGAATCAGCACTAATGAGGCAAATGTATTTGTGGATTTTGATGTGAGAGCACAACAGAGGATTGATTTATTTTATTGACAAAGCATTATTATGAATTATGGATCAGTATTTTGGCCAGAAGTGATGTTTGTAATGCCTTGATTGAGGACTTTTTTCTGACCAGCACACAGTTTTTGACGTCATAAGATGTTGTTGCAACCTAGGCTCATTGGAAATACGTGCCTCTTCATACATTTCTGCAAAACTGAAAAAACGTGCCTATACATACGAATCGCTGCAGTTTCCAGTTGAAATGAATACTAGAGGCAGTAAAACTCCCACAACTTTTATTCCTTTTCACACAAAAGTATGATTTACAGGTACATTTCTGATGAATAAAGGTTAATTTTCACACAATTAGTTGCAGAATGTTATGACTTCAAAACATTTTTAACATCCTGCACGGTTTGAAAACTAATACTTTTGAATGTTGTCGTCACTTATACAGCTTCATGTATGTGTTTTCTAGTTTAGTCGGTTTACTCGGTAGCACTTGGGTGATGAAGACGCCGGTTCAAATCCCGTGTAAAATGGTCTGACAAAACAGCTCGAATCAGCGTAAGGAACGGCCGCAAAACGTACCTCAAGCAGAATCATAAAAACACTGTAATACATACCTGTACAAACCTGATACAAATGTGCCAAGGTTGTGTATTAAACATGTTTTAGTGCCACTCTCTGGACATTCCACTTTGAAACTGCGGCGAAACGTGCAGTAAGGTACATAATTATGGGGCTGCAGAAATGTATGTAGATGCACGTATTTCCAATGAGCCTGAGTTCATTAATTGATGGACTGGAGTGGTGTAGATTGCTTGTGGATTATTGTGATGTTTTGGACTCTCATTCTGACGGCACCCATTCACTGCAGAGCATCCATTGATGAGCAAGTGATGGAACGCTATGTTTGTCCAAATATGATTTTTGGGTGAACTCTTGCTTTATGCATTATAACCCACAGTTCAGGAAATCACTGAACAAGTTTGAGATAGTGTAATGAATAAGTAATCTCTAAAACTAAACTACTAAACCACAGTGTCAGGTAGGTTTATAGGCAGGTTGATGTGTTTTTCATAAATAAAAATTCATACGAATTTGTACAAATTAGTCACCATGTCAAATATGTACACCACTGACACAATAGGATAATATTTGAAATTACTAAAGAAAAATAAGTAAATGCTGACACACACACACACACACAAAAACATAGGAAATGACATTTATATGATTGATTTTATCTGACATGCACAACCTGGACTGACGGGTTCATGTTGAAGAGCTGGAAGTAATTTATTTACATAATGTTCTCTTTTATAATGTCTTTTTATAAAGTGTAAATGTCAACATTATCATATATGTCCAAATGAACTGAAGTTTGTCAGGTAAAACATTAGCTTATTGACACAGTAAAATCAATCAGCTGTTTTATTTCAAATGTTACTCAGTTGGAGGCTTCTGTAAATATTTATAAACCAGTTGTCTTTCAAGCTTAATGGTGCAATGTTTTAACTTGTGCCTCTTTACATAACAACTAGGCTGAGCTGTAACTTACATAAAGCTATGAATCGCCCTCTGGACTCCAGCTGCTGTCCTAGAGTTGCTTCTGATAACTCCGTCCCTGCTAATATCCTCTACATGGACTGTGCCAAAACCCCCTGCAGCCAAACTCAACCAGTACAGCTCAAGTTTGCCATGCCTCGTCCCTACAGTCCTGCGTCAGGGTTGGTATTTGACGGCTCTCATCTTAAAGGTCAACTCACAACCCTTCACCCATGAGACCGTCAGGTCAACCAGGATGACCTTCTTTGCCTCTTCAGACCAGATAACTACACATGGCCTCAGGCCTGTGTGGGCAATCCATAGAAATGGCAGTATTTACCTCCGGTCAGCCCTCATTTGCCCTCATGCTTGGGTAGTCTGCATTATATCTTTCTAGGTCTGTTGCATAGTTTCTCTCAATAAATGGTTACATAGTATCTCTTTTAAAAAAGCAGGGTTTTTTTATTATTATTTTAGAAAAATCAAATAATATTATGTGGATTTTGAAAGGATTTTCGACAGACTGAAGTTTGGTTCTGAAAATCTTGTCCAAATCAAAAATTACTTGAATGCATTATAAAGGTTAAGGTTTTGGTTTCTCACCCGTGATAAATTGATCTTGGTCTGACATCATTCAGCATTTATTATGTCTCTTATTTTTCAAATTCTTAGTGAATATCATGAGGACTATACCAAGTCTCTATCTGAGCACTTCAAGTCATGTTCTCACACAGGGAAAAATACATAGCAAAGCAAAGAGGAAACTGATGAGCCGACAGACACAACATCAGGTTACTATCCATTGTTTGGCTCTTTTATGTGTCATGAAAGATCATCGTATTGCTTCAGTTCAAGCGGCACGTGAACCAATCATCTTTTAATATTTTCTAGTTAATAACACTTTTTTCTGATAGTCCACTTTAAACATTCTTCTAAGAGTAAGTAACTATGTAACACAATGTCAACAAGCAGTCATTAGAGTATTAGTAACTTCTAACACTTTATGCTCCCTACACCTACCCTAACAGTCCACTCTGAGAGTTGACCAGTAGTTGCAAATTAATGAGAATTAGTTGACGTAGTTACAAATCTCTTATAGTTAACAGAATGTCTAAAGAGTACTATCCAAATAAAGGGTAAGCACAAAATAAACATGAATGTACATTGGAAGGTATTTTATTTCAACCACCGAAAAATTTTTCAAGTTTAAGTCCATCTTTTATCTACTCTCCTGTCTGGTTTGCTTGTCAGACAAAACGGCGGATTCTATGATAGGCTGTTCAGATCACCTGTTAAGCTCCTTGTGAAGGATCAATCTTGACATTAACATGTAAAAATATTTAGCGCAATTAATGCAGCATTTTTCTTTTGCTATAGCATTACAGTTGGCTATATGAACACAGTATCAAGCAAGATAAGACGCAAAAGAGAACTTAATTCAGTATGCTTTCTGTGAACTCAGGCATCTGACAATAACACAATCCAATATACTATATACACTGGTCCTCATTAATTCAAAATATACATTCTTTATGTGGTTTCTACATACATTTAAAGATGAAATATGAAATTATGACAATACAAATATATGAATATACAATTAATCACAATTAATTAGTGTCTAGTGGGACTTTACTATTGCAGACTTTTCCATCAATTAATGTATTTGTTACGTGTACTGTCTGTTTTATTTTCATTTTCCCATGCCTTCCTGTTTTAGTTACGTTTCTCTTGTTTGACCTTATTTGGAATATCCTGTCATTTATGTGATTATTAGTTAACTTGCCCCAGTCGTTTGTCACAGCTGTTTTAAGTTCTCGTCATTAGTCCCTAGTGTATTTATATCCTGTCTGTTTGTGAGTTCTCTTGTCCGTGTTTATTGTTGTTAAATGTCTATTGTGTGTTGATGCAGTAAAGTTCAGTTCTTCGTTTACTCCTTTGTGAAAGACTTATTATTCTACAACCACAGCATGTAACAATATTATATACTATATATCTGGAATTAAATTCTAGCTATCTTTGGAGTTGTTTCTTGGTTGTTTTCTTTCATTTGTTACAGGCAATAGGTGATGATGATACCATACACTGAAAATAATGATATTAAAACAACGCACGTGTTATACATTTTGTCCTAATTTAATTTTAATGTGTTTAATCCACTTAAACATAGGCTCCATTTGTGTTTGGACAACATGAATCGTTTTCATGAATCGGGCAGTGAATATGTAGTTCTCAGCAGGCTTTGGATAAGCCTGGATCAGGAGGGTATTTGTTGAAATTAAGTGTTATTTTGTGTTTTGGCGTGGTGTTTTTTGCTGAAGAGTAGAGCTTTATGGGTACATATATTTTAATTTTCTGATTAAATTAAGATTATTAACTGCTTACCGTAACAAAAATATATAGCCTACATATTTCTCAGTGCACGGTGGTTCACTGTTAGTCCTGACTTTTCATTTCTAGCATGTGCATTGCATGACTAAAGAGATTTTGTGCTTGCGAGTATGAGAGCTGTTTTAGCACTTCCCAAGGCATTTGAGTTTATTGGATGACCTCACCCTAAACTTTTTCTTTGTTTTTCTTTCCTGCTGTAATGAGGAGGTTTATTCCCGTAGTCAAAACAATTGGAGAAATTCTGAAGCTTGTTATCCCCTTTCCCAAAATCAAACTACTGAGTTCATTAATTCAATATTTTATGTATCGGGTAGACGTTTTAATCCAAAGTAGCTCCTACTCTGCATTACATAAATATTTTATTGTGGTTAGTGTCATGTTTTACTGCTCGAGCTACATGCGTGTTGAGAGAAACTGCACAAGTAACGATCCTTCCCTGGATGTGATGGCAGTTGTGGTCTTTGCAAAGATTAGAATTGACCCGTTCACCAGATTGACTGATCACTGCAAGGTCATTTTTATTTATATTGACCTCCCAGATCATCTGGCTGAAGAGCGCTGGTGCGGGCCGGGCACAGTGGGATGTCACCTTTCTGAATAGAGGTGTCAATACACCCATTCTCAGTCATGAGGTCATCCTTTGAGCCATTACTGTGAAGATCTCGCTTTTCACACTGAGGGCTGAGATTGTTCTGAATTTATTGATCTCAAAGAGTCCTTCAACTGCAGCATGAAACAGCTCTCAGCTCCTTTCATGTGAGATGAAGTGCTCCCATTTGGATGTATATTCAGAAACATCCATAATCTTCTGAGAAGGTTCAGGCTACCCAGTTCCTTTTATATATACTGTATATATATATATATCTCAGTGTGAAACACTTTGTCTTGAGGCAGATGCTGATTGAGCAACCCTGAGTCCTCTCCACAGACAGCACGCCCAACTCACTTCGCCTTTTATTAATTACCAGTAAGTTCGAACTCATGAAATGTTAATAAAAATGATCAAATATATGTAATTATTTTAATTAAAAAATGTAAAAAATCATTTTGATACTCAAAAACAAAACAAAACACTGCTTTCAACAGCTCTGATGATTGTATTGTTTTTTTTTCTTCTTCTTTTTCTTTTTGGCAGTTTTTCCATTTAAAAAAAGTTTAAATTTTAAAGTTTCTAATTTTATTTTAGATAAATGGTGAGATGTGTGTAATAATGAACCATAATTAAAGCATATGTTTATTAATTATGATATCATTAATTATCATTTAATTATATTTATGTTTCATTAGATGCTTGGAATTAGTCATAACTAAAAATACACTACAAAAAAGGTTTAAATAATAATTTGTCACATAGACTAAAGTTGCCTGAATGCTTATGTTTTCTTGACATTTAATTAGTTTTTATCTTTAATACCATAATCATCTTACAGGTAACATCTTATTGCTGTGTGTGTATGTGTGGTTAAATTGAGCATAAAATAACATAAATAACATAAAAAGCCACTTGTAATCAGACTGAAAGCAACACATGAAAATAAGAAAGACAGAGCATTAAGTGGTTGTTTTGGGTGGTCCTGTACAGACGATAAAGGTCCAATGCTCTGTTTGAGTCAACAGTGAAGCACAACACTGGTTCATACCATCAGCCTAATAGATTACAGAGAAAGTGACTGTGTGCAATAACAAAGCTTCACCCCGGCAAACCTCCTGTCTTCCAGACCTCAAGGCTGGAGTGATCACTTAAGGAAACATTTTCCAGTAAAGCCATCCAGCAATCACATAACATCTGAATCCAGAACATGCGAAACAAAGCTGTTCCAACAGCTCGGTAACCCACAACCTCAAAACGTCAAAGCAATTACCCCTTAAAAAATATGGGAAATAGTCCTTGCACGACGCAGTCATAAGGAGAATGGAAACTTAAAGGGTTTCGGGAGGTTATATATCACTGAAATGAATTACTGTAAACATGGACAAAATGATTTTTTAACATATCACATTTCCATTTCACACTTCTTTTCCTGGTCCAAACCTTGTCAGAGCTCACTCATCCAGTGAATATGAGTCCACCAGGAATTTTTAAGGTTCATTTCTTCTGGTTATTAATAACAAGTTCTGCGTCAACCCTCCAAAATATATTATGATTACAATTAGCACGGCTTTCTTTGATCTCAGCAAGGGCTTTAGTGTGACACGCCAAATAGCTGGAAACTGAGAGATCTGTCGAATGTAAAAGTGCATACTTGTGCTGCGATCACCTACTGTGATGATGATGATTCACTCTTTTTTTTAAATATAATAGATGTTACTTTCGGCCATTATTCTGTGGTTTTGAAACTATGCAGAATGTGTGTGTGTTTTAGTGATTTTGAAAGAAGTTCAGTTGTTTATGTTCACCAACGCTGCATTTTATCAAAAATATGGTAAAAAAATTTTATATTGTGAAACATATTTTTTTTCCTATAGTAATATATTTTAAAATGTAACTCATGTAGTCCATTTAGACATTCTATTATCTATAATTAACTACGTGTCAACTACATGTCTACTAACTCTCAGAGTAGACTGTTAGGGTAGGTTTAGGGTTAGTAGAATAAGTTTCTGATAGTCAGTATGTAGTGTGTTGTGGACCCATCAAAATAAAGTGTTAGGAGATATTAATCAGACAGTCTACTAATACTCTAATGACTGCTAGTTCACATGTAGTTGCAAAGTTACTTACTGTTAGTAGAATATCTAAAGT
>JAUMHE010000016.1:795736-808236 GCA_032359235.1 Enteromius mattozi
CTAAACATATACATAATAAATATCCACAGTGCACACACATATATTATGTAAACAAAAACTTTTACTTTGGAAGTGATTAATCGTTTGACAGCACTATAAAGCAAAAATGTATATTTAATCATATGTATTTTTTTATTAATTATTATGCATATCTGTACTTTAATATTAATAATAATAATAATAATATGACTTTGAAGATATTTTGAGAAATGTATATGTGTTGTTGTTGTTTTATTTGTTTGTTTGTTTGTTTTTATAAAATACCCTAGTAAAAAAGTAATATATTTAAAATATATTCATTTCATACCAAGTATAGTTCAAATCTATTTACATGTTTACTGACAGATAACTCGAGACCTACTGATATAAAAATTTAAATTCAACTTTATTAGGAGTATTACTTGTGCACAATGCATATTTCTTATTAATAAGCCTAAAACGTGTGTTTATGTTACTTTTAATGAGGATTGTATAATATCGCCCTTTAAATGCTAAATATTTAAAGTGTACCTGAAGTATACTTGCAAAAGTTCCACTTTAGCACAATCAAATATACTAAGTATGTCTTTAATTAGACTTCAGCACTACTTTAAAGTGCATTAAGTACAAAATGAATTGTTCCAATTTAGCAGACATTAAGCATAGCAGTTTAGTATACTAAAAGTGCAATTGCAGGGTACTTTATTAAGTACATAAATATGAAAATGTAGTATACTGAGCATGAAATAAATGTACTTCAAATACATTTAAGTATATTTATTTTTCACTATAGTAGACATTTGTTTGATTACCACCATTCTTCTATTGTGTTTAACAAAAAAAGGAAAGTCAGGTTAGATCAACCTAACAGTGAGTAATTGACAGAACTGTATATATTTGTGTGAACCATCACTTCAGCTTTCCTACAACATTCACATCAAATCAGCACTCGCAATGCTTCACGCAAATACTTGCATCTGAAAAACATGTTGATGTTAAGAAAATGTTGCTGATGAGATAATCATATTTCTTTCTTCACAGACACATCTCTGCACCAGATTACTTTATTTCAGTTTGCATACGTTATCTGTAATCCAAGACTGTATTTGTGTTTCCTTTCACTGTGTCTCCATGGAAATAATTGCAACAGAAATGCGACATATGCCAGCTGTCACTTGAAAAGGAGGTCAAAATAGATAAATACGCTTCTTTGAAGTTAGTGCTCATTAGACCAAGATGTTCCAAGACTGATGGAGAGAGAGGGGGGGGTGGGAACTGTTATTTCTGAAAAGTGACCAATAAATATGCTGTTTGAAGTCATTTGGCCTGTCTTATTTTATACTAATGTGCAGAATGATTGCGAAAGGAGCTGGAAATGTGGGGAAAGAGTTCCTGCAGAACTCCAGAGGAATTACTGTGACTTGTAAAAGCCTTCAGACCGAGGGTGTGTCGGGCTAATTCAGTAGCAGCATGACTTTATGTCTGATGTCAGGTGGCATCATTGTCATTTCGGCTGAACCCCTGTACAGCCATTAGAATGACACTTTCTCACCGTTCCCCACACAATGCAAGTCCCACAAATGGGATGTATTAAGAAGATAATGAACATCCGTCTCCCCGAACACATATTTTGCTGATGCAAGCCAACTTGCCCTGTCTCTGCGGGCTTGCTTAGCCCGATCCAACCAAGACTCTGGCTTGTGGAGTGACATTCCTAAATGCCAGCATGGTGCCATGGGAGCATCAGGGGGAAATAATGATGGAGTACCCGTGCCCGCAGGTCGGAGCAAGCTTGCTGCTGGAGTCGCTCCCTGGCTGCGCCAGATGGAGGACATCAGATCCTGGACTATTATGTGCATCACTCTGTCTCCTCGCTTTTTTTTTTTTTCTTCTTGTGCTTTTTCCCTTTCTCTTGTCTGCTCATTTCCCAGTGGAGCTGCACAGTCATTAGCAGGCGCTCAGCTGCCAAACACTATTGAGCATGTGGCGGCTCCAACTTTGCAGTTCCTGCAGGAAATGGCACTATGGCAACATCCTAGGTATGTGTGGTGTTGGGATGCTGTGTTGCATTGTGATGATTGTGCAAATATATTGTATGTACTTTTTTTGTCCTTATCTTATTGTGCGTGATTCATTGGAACATGTTATTCCGGGTAATAATATTATGTTTTATCAAAATGCTTTTAAAATTACTTTCTTTTTGATCAAGAAAGGTCTTGAATACATTAGTGTTTCTGTTAAGCTCAATGGCAGTTGCTTGGCTGGCACATAACTCCCATAACTATACAATTCTGCCCATTTTTATGTTTATAGTAGCCACAGCAGGTTTTCAGCCAGTCATTTTTAAATCACATCATAATTGTTGATTATTTACTTGAAATTGTAATTGCAGTTATTAATTACGATTAACACAATTTGCATTGAATGATGCTTATACCATTGTTTGAAGCAACTTCATGTCATATTTTTTAAATGAAAATAAATAAGCTATAAACATTTAAACTGAAAAACTTTTATTGCTTTACTATATTAAGCATCAAATGTCAACTATTCATTGGATTGGTTTCTTCTTTAAATTACAAAAAAATTAAACCATATTATAATGTTTTAAAATGTTGTAATGATTGTATTATAAACTAAAAATATAATTAAAACAATATCCTTAACAAAACCCTTAAGATAACATGTAGAAAGAAAGAAAAAAGCACTCACAATAACATAAGTGGAATGAATGTTTATTGTCTTTTTGAACTACTAACTACTAACCATAAGTAACTTAGTAACTACATGTCAACTACAGGTCAACTAATCCTTATTAATTTGTCTACTAACTCTCAGTAGGGTAGGTTTAGGGTTAGTAGAATAAGTTGACATATACTTGCAAGTCGGTATGTTGTGTGTTGTGTAATCATTAAAATAAAGTGTTAAAATATATTAAGCAGACAGTCTACTAATACTCTAATGACTGCTAGTTGACAAAGTGACTTACTGTTAGTAGAATGTGTAAAGTGGACTATCCAAATAAAGTGTTACCAATAACTTTATACACGGTGCACTTTCAGATTCAAAACTTTCCAGGATGTTTTCATTCACTTAGAGCTGTGTTACAACACTGCATGCTCATTTTCAAAAATCCATAATAGAGGCACTTTAAAATATATGATAATGTAGTTTAAATTGCTATTTTTTTCACAATAGTACTGCTTTTACAGTATTTTTGATTAAATAAATTATAAAGAAAATGACTAAACCCTCCCACCTTCCCCAGCTCCACCTGTCTAGATCATTTGGATTACTTCCATTACCCTTCCAACTGTGTATATTGAAATTGCAAATTGAAAATATGTCCAATGGAAACAATTTCACAAAAGAATCCAATATATTGCAAAAAAAAAGTTTTTACACTCTCATTAGGTGTTTTTTTAGGCAATTTAAAAAAGAAATACAATGAAAGTTTCACCTGAGGTACGTGAAAGTCACATGATCATTCTTTAATAATGTGCTATAACCTTTGAGAAACATCTCATATGTGGCCTCTTTGAAGTATAAGGGGCTGTCCTTGCCTTTAATGCTTGAATAACTCTTTATGTACACATCTGCAGCACATTACAGCCCCGACACGGGCACTCTAGTCTAGTCTAGTTATATATAGAGACAAACTGAGCAAATATATGCTATTTGGTGTGATGATGTTGATATTTACATGACCATGAAGTATACAATGTAACAATGCTTCCAACAGTAACAATGTTTTTTATCATAATTTAGAGGACTTAGAACTTTACTCATCTTTGTGTTGCTTTGATAAAGATACATGCCTACATTTCTTTCAAATAAAAATATTAGTTAGTTTATGCGATATATGTAAACCTACCAACATTCATCGCCATGACTTACTGTGAGAGGAAAATGTATGAAATGTATAAAATACTGCTAAAGTTTTGCTCAAATCAATAATTGAAAAACCGTGTAAGCAAGTTAACATGCTAAAATTATTTAAATAGTCTTATTATTTAAAATTATTTAAAATTATTTAAATTATTTAAATAGTCTTGATTGGAAGCATTTTCATACTCATTTTTATAATTTTATTAATATACAGTATCTGAGGTTTTTGTGTTTATTTTTCTCGTTTTGCCTTTTTGGACAGAAAGCTACTAAGACAGAGGGATTGGATCGGAAAGGAACATTAGATGTGACTTTTTAAACTTGTTGAATATCCTGTTTCACTGTGTAATGCATCAGATTACAGAAGTATAATTGGTTGCGAATGGTATTTCTCATTTATTTTAAAGCTGGGGTTTGGTAGTAAGAGTTTTGGCGAGCTCCTGTCTGTTTACCCATGCCAGAGTGCGATATGATCTGGGCACATAATGGGGGTGGCACTGGCCCTGAGGGCGGACATCACTGAGCCAGCCAGCAACAGCTTCCCCACCAAGACACTTAGACCTCAGGGCCAAGAAATCTGGCCCCAATCTGACTGGCACCATTAAACTCATCAGAGACACAGAGACTGTGTGTGACCCCTAAAGCACAATCAACCAAAGTGCATAAGATGAGAAATATAGTATCTGTTAGCACAGTTTGATACAGACATGCACATGCATGAACAGGCTGTTTAACCTTACAAAGTCCACTCTATCATATATGATAAGTACACTCTCAGACTACTGTGTACTTATATAAATATATTAATGTACACACATGTAAATATTTCCAAAATATATACAGTTTGTATTTATATATACATAAAAAAACCCAGTCCACACATATATATTCTATACTATTTAATAACAATAAAATTATAATAAATACATGCATAATGTATTTTATTATAATTTCTATATTAATATAATTTATAATAATTGTTATTATTAATATTCTTATCACTTAATTAATTTAAAGCGTAGAAATGTAACACAGCACTTCTTTTCCACAAGCCACATGATCTGAAGCATGATGTGTCATACACATGGGTTTGTTAAAATTAAGTGTGAGCAGGAGTAATTGTTATTTCTGCAAACTCCGTTAACGATGAGTTATACTATAACTGTTAACTATGTTCTGGTTTTTTATCTTTGTTGGAATTAATTCAGTTCAGTCTGTCCCCTCTGACCCTGAGCTGATAAACATCATTACACTTTCTCAGTGAGCAAATGAGGTGCTCTGATTCTGAGCTTCTTGTAAATCAGTTTGTTTTGCTGGCTGTTTGTGAGTCTTGTCAGACCATCAGATCTCTGGAGACAGTCCTCTAAAGAATCTCCAAGTTCATTACAAAAGCGCTCAAATGCACAAATCTAATTGCAAAAGTAATAGGTCACAGACTGTTTCGTAATACAGTCCAGCTGTCTTTTATGGTTCCCATGTCAGTGCTACAGCAAGCGTGGCATTGTTACTTTTCATCCCGGTCCGTGCGCTTAGGGATGGATTTCCAACAACAAGTCTGGTTGTTTCCAGAGGTCATGGTGAGAGCTTTAACTCCGTCAAACTGGTATCCCTCTTGTTAAAGTGAATGCCATGTTGAAAGTTGTAAAACAACAGGTACTACAGCAGGACTTGTGATTGTGAGGAACTAAGAGTGCCACTTGAAAAAAGAATCATTTCAGTCTGTTGATTCAAACACAAAAATGTGCAGAATAGAATAGAACTGACCTTTTTATTTTGAATTAATCAACTGACTACTATGTTATATATATATATATATATATATATATATATATTTATGCTGTCAAATGATTAACCCAAAATAAAACATTTGTTTGCGTTTAATATATATATATATATATATATATATATGTGTGTGTGTGTGTGTGTGTGTGTGTTCTATTGTTTTAAAAAGTAGACTATTGACTATAGACTATTGCAGGGTTAATATAAAGTCATAACTGCATAAAAATATTTAATAATATGCTGCATATTCTATTTTTAGTGTCAAAAATAATTATTACCAGATATATATTATATTAACATTAACACAAAAAATGTCATAATAAAAATAAACAAATTAATATGAATAATATTTAATAACACATTTTTAATAAACACATACATTATGTCTTTTAATATATATATATTTGTTTTTTTTGTTTTTTTGGGTGGTGGGGGTGAGGGTTAATAGTACCATTAGTGCCAATTCATATTGCTGTTGAAAGCAATGTCCAGTCAGAGGTGTTTCTGTAGGTTAATCAGAAGAGTCCCCTTTGAACTCATGTTTGTGTTTGTATGTTTACAGAGTTCTAGCTGCTTGTAGATCTACCTAATATATTCAGAGAGAGAGAGAGAACCACATACACGTTGTAAATAAGAGATTGATTTTGTAGTTAGTCAATGATTTATCAAGAATTTTATCCTGAGCGTCACAAATTCTGAGAGTGAATCCACTAAATAATATTCAGCAGCTTCTACAATTAAAACAGTTTTTGATGTGTCCTTTTTAAGGCAATGTTTAACTTTTTTTTTTATTATTATTAAATCTAATTAATGCATTATCATACTTGCTATACTACTTCAGTACAGCGCAGTACTAAAATTTGTTACAATCATCATTTATAATCAATTCAAAATAAAGACCTGAAAGCTAGCTGAGCTATTGAGTGATCCTCTGCTGCTATTGTAGTTTCATATAATTGTCATCTCAAAAGTTTTTTGTTTTTTTTCTTCAGGTGGTGCTGCTTATCTTTGTCACCTTTTTTACCCATGATGCATTTGCATCCCTGACAAATACAAAAATGTGCAGATCAGGATTGACATTGTTATTTTGCATTGATCAATTGATTTTAAACAGCAAACAGCAGAACGTGTGATTATAGGGTGCTACAGCGCACTTAAAAATGGATAAATGAAAAATCATTAGAAAAAACTATAAAATGATATAATATTGTCAGGCCTGTGTTTCCTGTGTCTTGTGTTTCTCTTCCTCATGTGCCCATATTTGGTCTTCTTGTTCCTGTCCTTGTTGTGTTGATTTGATCCCAGCTGTGTCCTGTTAATCTCCTCGTTATGTTCTGATTATTTAGCCCTGTGTCTTGTCTTGTGTCTGGTACTGTTCGTCATTCCTTTCACTACTTGTGTGTTCCTACCTGATGTGAAGGATAAAGACTGTTTATGTTAATATTCCTCCATCTCCCCGTCTCTTACACAGGAGGCGAATCGTGACTAATCTAATGTAATATAATGCAATATGCATTTAATTCATGTTTTGAGTTTAAATATAAAAAAACACTGTGATGTTAATTTACATTTTATACAGCAGACAGCGGAACTTGTGATCTAATAATATAGTATAAAAAATGACTAACCAAAAGAACAAATTAAAATGTATTTGTTTTACATTTTTTAATAATATTAATAATGATAAAAATTAAATAATAATCCAACATTTGTGTGATAATTCACATCTTTTTATTTATTTATTATTATTATTACTACTACCTTCATACTTACTATAAAGGTAACCATGTATTGTGGGTTTTGCTCTTGTTCATCCAATGCTTTTTGTTGGTGGTGGTGGTGGTGGTGTGTGTGTGTGTGTGTTTTTGTTTTAGCTGGCCACAACTTTAGCTACTGCAAATTTGAAGAAAAAAAAAAATCGCAACAATTTAAACAAGAAAATCCACCATCAAACATTAAACCATTATCACCAGGCAGAATTACTCACATTTACACTCTGCTTATGGAAATCAATGTTTATTATCCAGAGCAGTGATCCCTAACCATGTGTGCATTGATTCTGTGTTTGAAATCACCCAACATAATGGAGTTAATACAAACCATTTATCATCATCCGCTCTAATTCTGTTTCAAGAGGATTTTTGTTTTTGGAAAGTCTTCTGTTAGGGAACCAGTGTTAAAATAAGACAATGTTTAATGTTAGTTGCCTCATTATTTTTGACGTTAGTGGCTGTTGTGAACTGCAGCCAGCAATTAATGTGCTCACACTTGTGTACACATAAAGAGACTGAAGGGGATTCAGTGTCCTGATATACTCACTACACATCTTTTGCTCTTTGCTTAGTAAAAAGAAGTTTGAAAATACTTCTGATACCGGGTAGAATCTACAATCTCTGACCCAGTTTGTTTTCAGGATTCCATGGCTGCAAAAAACTTTGTTTTCCACCAACTGGCAACCCAGAGTGTCAAAAAAAACATTGGGTAAATTGGCAATGGGTGGACTCAAACAGATTAAAACAAAAACAGACATTCTGACACAGAATGCACATTTTAAAGAGAAATAACTGTCTGTTTTGTGGAGAAACAAGTAAGCTGCAAGCATATTATGGTATTTTAATGCTCTAGTTAAAAAACAACAACAACAAAAAAAACATCACCTTTAATGAAAATCCAGACATTGATGAGAGCAACCTTTAAATGAATATGTAAATGAATATGTACTGCAGCCTTTGCTCTAAATAACAAAATAAACACACAATATCAGAGAAAACGGCAGGTAGGAGAACATTTGAACGATGTGAATATGTTCTGAAATTCACCTGTATCATGTCGACAGATTTAACAGGTAATGAAAATTACACTGACTGTATTATAAAGTATATTTGAGACTTTATACAACGTTCTTTCTGGTCCTCAAATCTGATTGGCTGAGAGGAGTGTGATAGGCTATTCTCATGCTAACCGAACTAGAATTTTACTAGAATAATAGCCTACTGTTTTTTGGTCACAGAATGTAGTTTTCAAATAATTTTTTAGACAACAATGGACTTGTTTACACTTCAAATATGCAGTTGACCGCAACATAAAACATTAGCATATTGTCCGCCCACTTTTTTGCATTCAAACTCATTATTTGCCACTAAGTGTCACTTTTGTAACGTTAAAAGCTCACAAACACTGCTTTAAATGAAACCGACCAATCACTGCAGGGGTCTGAAAAAACTAAAGGTTGAACAATCGTCTTCTGACAAATAAGGTAAAAATGTTGAATAGGAAAATGAAAGTGTTCTTTGAGCTTGAACCCATGAACTTTAATGAACATAACTTTAGTGAGTCTTTGGGCAATAATCCAACAAGAATGTCATCTCCCATTAAGAGCCAGTTGCACTTGGATCTGCTCATGCACAAGTTTTTTGCGTACACAATAGTAATTGTTGTATAAATGCAATATCCCACTCGTAGCCATGCAATACGGCTATATATCGGCACAGCTAAATCATAGCCGTGCTAATGTACAGCCATATCTCATGGCTACGAGTGTTATATTGCTCATATAGACGATATATTTGATAATGTTCAGTGCTTTGCTACAATCTGTATTGTTAAAAGCGCTATATAAATAAAAGTGACTTGACTTGACTTGACTTGATACAGATCTGGCTGTAGTTTCAACTAATCCCTTTTCTTTGATGTAACATTACATAATCACTCTTTCTGTGTTAATTTGAACAATGCATACACATTTATTTCATGAAACATCCAAAAAAAAACATCAGTATAGGATGTTATAGACCAGTCAATACATACAAATTTTGTTGTTTACATTTCATTATAAACTGTAGTCTACGCTGACGATGAAAAGTGATTAATACATGGAAGTTCTTACACGTAGCCCCTTTTAATAGTCGCACTTCCTGATTGTTTTAATTAGGTAAAGACTTTGCAAGCAAAAGCAAAGCTACCTCAGTATAAGCAATTAAAATATCAGCTTCAATCAGCCTGTGGATCCTTCTCCGACTGCCCTGACCTTGCTTTTAGTCGACAAGAGAAAAAAAGAGACAGCAGTGGAATTTTCCGGACCAGCTGGCAATGAAGCCTGTCTGCTGAAGCTGAATATATTGGTGGTCCCAAAGGATCCCTTCACTATAACACTCCTGCTGCACTCTTATAAGAACACACTTGAAAAGGGACACACACACCAAGAGAGACACACAAATGATGCGCTTGCTTTGTTTTGTTGTTTTTTCCTTTTGAGAGAAAGCGAGAAAATATATTTATGTTGCCACATAAATATTGAATATATTCCTTCAAAAATAATTCATACTCTGCAGGAGTAAACAATGTGGCATCCAACTCGAAAGAGTGCAGCGAATCCAAAATAAACCTGAAAAGAGAAAGCAGGTAGGAGTGTTTAAAATGCAGGCTCGTGGCATGAAATGAGTCTGGGGACCAAACGCGCGGCGGGCTGACGTCACAGCGCGCGAGCTGCAGAAGATCACGCCGCTGCAGTCGCTTCCCCCTTTTTTAATGTTGGCTAAAACATTCATCAGTGTTAAACTATTCTCTGAGGTGTATCCGGGCAACATCATTTGCAAGTTTTCACATTTAAGCATCTAATTACCTTGGCAACGGTGCAGAGGGAGCGCATGACTTGAAATTCTATATTTAAGTTGATTTTCATCACGCTGCCTGGGAAAACAAGAGCTTAGCGCTGGCAGAGTCTCTGTCGGCCTCCAAGACAAAATACAATTACGACTTACTGACCTGATAAATTGCTAAAGCAGAGTGTTGTCTGAGCAGAGCTTTCTATTTCTCGGAGACTTAAATTAAACTCGTTTCTCACTTAAGTTGACGTTACGTCATTTCCATGTATCACGTTCTGAAGGGAATGAGGAAATTAAGTCAATGGACTCATATTTTAGGATACTACCTCAAATATACTCAATAAGAGTGCTACAGGATGTGAAAATATCCCTTTTTATTCTTTTTAAGAAAAGTGCAGTGCAAGTTTATTTCTTTAGAGCACTATGAGGTACGTGATTCATTATTAAATAAATAAATCAAACAAAACGAATCAGTAAACTAATCTTTTGCAGCAATAATTTGAGAGTGAGGAGTGAAAGAATGGTTATGATTAAAAAAGGACTAACAACTGTTAGTACAAAAGAAGTGATAGCTGCCTTTATGAGCTCAAAATATATCAGTATTTAACTAAACCTCACAGAATATGTCCTGGCCACATTTCAACCAAACTTCAGAAGAAGAAAACAAAATGCATGCACATTATGTGCTTTTTTATTTAAGAAAATAAATATTTTTACCTACTGGAATCATGAAATTTTAGCCCTTTTTTAACATTTTTATTATTCTCATGAAATTTGAATTACTGTTATATCAGTAAAAACACTGTGATTTATTCAAATCAAATCAAAATAAATGTGTTATACTGCCTAATAATATATTCTGATTTAAAAAAAAAAAAAAATTAAAACATATATTAAAGTATCTTTACTGCATTCTAGTAATAATAATTTTGTTATTATAAAATTCTTATTAATCCATATACTATAATACATTTTTATTGAAATTAGAATAAATTAACTGCATAATAATACTTGCACATTAGAGTCATGATAATGCAAGATTATTAGGATTCCGAGGTGACAATATATCAGAATGCAAAAAAATAAATCCTAAAATAGCAAAATGTAACTTTTTAATTCTCCCTGTCAGTTTTTGCTGAAGTGTGACCAGACGTGTTTGCTTGGTTTTGTAACATTCATTCATGTTCCCTTTCATATCATGACAAACTAAAATCACAGAATCCCTTTTGCTTTCACCCCGCTGCTGAGATACATTATATGATGCTTTAAACACTCTGTCCACGACGGCAGCATGCCGAGCTTCCGCAATACTGTAGCGTGGTCGAATTCATCAAACACGTTATTGTCCTGTCCGGGATCTTCAGCCAGGAGGTACATTTCTCCCGCGTGGATGTCCGTCATGTTAGGCCGACAGCTGCCGGGGTCGAAGCCCACCCATAAGGTGTAGCGGTAGTCTGTGGAGCGGATGGAGTAGCCCATGATGCGGATGTCAGCGAGGTCGGGCAAGTCTGAGTTCTCCTGGATGGAGTCGGAGGGTCGAGGGTACTGGCTGAATGAGTAGGCTTCTCTTCTGATCTCTCTCTCCGAGGTGCGGATAAGATGGGCCAGGTTTGAGCCTTCGGTGCAGAGCTCAATCTTAAAGGACGAGGACGGGCAGTGGTTCAGAGGAAGTAACCCAGCCAGGTGTGATAGTGTGGGGAAGACATCCACCAGCTCCACCACACTCTCAACTACTCCACCTGAAAGATGTAAAGACTGATGGGAAACTGAGATACAGAAACATTCAAGAACTAATAAATGAATGCATGTAAAGCTGCAATGTTTAGCATCATGTGTGTGTGTATATATATATATATATATAATGTGAATGGTTTCTGTACCATAATTTTTCTAAACATTTTACACTCTTATGTTGTTGAACTGCATCACACTTGGTGTAACCAGAGCTTTTGCTTGGCTAGATTTTTTTTTTCCTCAAAAACTTTCTATTATATAGAGCGTAACAGTGACCACCCACACTGCAGCATTTTTTTCAAGTGTATTTTTCCCATTCATTTTCACCATAGGCATTTGAATACAATCTTAAATAAATGTTTTAAAAGCCAGAAAATAAACTGACCCAAAATGAATCATAGCCTTTAAAATTAGGAAAAGACAAAGAGAGTATACAAGACTTATTTTATGAGGGAATAAACTGCCTGTCCCATAAAGCACTGATGCAGTTAAACCTAAAACTACAATACAATA
>JAUMHE010000016.1:813236-814362 GCA_032359235.1 Enteromius mattozi
TAGACTTGAAGTACTGAGGAAGTGTAGTGTAGTTCCCTGCATGAACTCTCCAGTAGGACTTAAAATCATACAGCTTTGTGGTGTCTGGTCTTCGACTTGTTAAGAAAGACACCCTACTAGGTCCACAAACAGCTTGCTTTAAAAGAGCATAGCATTAATGCATATTAAAGCATAACCAATAACGCTTTCCACAGTTTGTATCATGCATGTTTATGTTTTTGATGAGCAGCATACCTGTGCATAGGCGTTATGAAACACTGTGCTCACTGAGGCAAGCTGGTCGATGTTTGGCGACTTGACCACTGGATCAGAGTAGCAGCCTAAAGTTGGTCTCAAATCATCTGCTATTAAGTACAAAATGTTGAACTGTTTGCTATTTACTGCAAAAACACCTGCTTCCAAAACGTGTGAAATAAAAAAAAACAACCACATCGGAGTATTTACAAACATTATGTTTATATGGTTATGCGGAATATAGTTTATCGCATCAGCATCTTTACTTTCTGTTGTAACATTTAAAGCTAACTTACTTGCAGTGTTTTGCTTCCTGGTTTTCAAAGACTGGCTGTGATAGGTGGGTTTGTCCTTAAAGACACAGTACGCTTTTTCTAGTCTGTCTGTACAGTACGTTGTTCTGCTGACAGTGCGAACCAATAAATAAATAAATAAAATGAAAAATAAAATACTTTTTTGACTTGGTTCCAATATATAATAAAAAATATAGTAACACCAGTGCTAAAACTAACTATATTTTTAAGCCGGTTCTTATTATTGAATCAGCTCTCACGGTGCGATTCCCGCATGAATCACTTTTGTGAGTCGATTCTTTTCACTGAACCGATTACCGAACAAATTACAGTTTTCAAAAATAATAATTTCAATAATTTCATAATTTCTTATTTCAGTGCAGCCTAGATGCAAGCTTCAGTCTGGCTTGGGTGTGATGTACTTATATAACTAAAGCACAGTAGTTCCTTAATTTCGCAATGTGTATTTATGACAACATTGACGATTTTGTCCCTCCTTAAGGAAGAAGTGAGAAAGAGAAAGAGAAACCAGTTCCACTGCAGTCACAATTTCACATATCCAGCGGGCTGAAGTCACAATTTGAGTACGGTGTTCTGTT